>SJYA01005046.1:6791-28198 GCA_006410615.1 Neotragus moschatus
TGGCCAAAGTGTTGGAGTTTCAGCTTCAGCATCAGTCCTTCCAATGAA
Organism: Neotragus moschatus; assembly: GCA_006410615.1. Lineage (NCBI taxonomy): Eukaryota > Metazoa > Chordata > Mammalia > Artiodactyla > Bovidae > Neotragus > Neotragus moschatus. The sequence goes on from SJYA01005046.1 coordinate 6,840, forward strand.
TATTCAGGACTAATTTCCTGTAGGATTGACTGGTTGGATCTCCTTGCAGTCCAAGGGACTCTCAAGAGTCTTCTCCAACACAGTTCAAAAGCATCAGTTCTTCAGTGCTCAGCCTTCTTTATGGTCCAACTCTCACATCCATACATGACTACCATAGCTTTGACTAGATGGGCCTTTGTTAACAAAGTAATGTCTCTGCTTTTTAATATGCTGTCTAGGTTTGGTCATAGCTTTTCTTCCAAGGAGCAAGCATCTTTTAATTTCATGGCTGCATTCACCATCTGAAGTGATTTTGGAGCCCCCCAAATAAAGGCTGTCAGTGTTTCCACTGTTTCCCCATCTATTTGACATGAGATGCCATGATCTTAGTTTTCTGAATGTTGAGCTTTAAGCCAACTTTTTCACTCTCCTCTTTCACTTTCACTTTCATCAAGAGGCTTTTTAGTTCCTCTTCACTTTCTGCCATAAGGGTGGTGTTGTCTGCATATCTGAGGTTACTGATATTTCTCCCAGCAATCTTGATTTCATCTTGTACTTCATCTAGCCTGGCATGTCGAATGATGTACTCTGCATATAAGTTAAATAAGCAGGGTTACAAAATATAGCTTTGACATACTCCTTTCCCTATTTGGAACCAGTCTGTTGTTTCATGTCCAGTTCTAACTGTTGCTTCCTGACCTGCATACAGATTTCTCAGGAGGAAGGTAATGTGGTCTGGTATTCCCATCTCTTGAAGAATTTTCCACAGTTTGTTGTGATTCACACAGTTGAAGGCTTTGGCGTGGTCAATAAAGCAAAACTAGATGTTTTTCTGGAACTCTTTTGCTTTTTCCATGATCCATTGGATGTTGGTAATTTGCTGTCTGGTTTCTCTGCCTTTTCTAAATCCAGCTTGAACATCTGGAAGTTCACGGTTCATGTATTGCTGAAGCCTGGCTTGGATAATTTTGAGCATTACTTTACTAGCATGTGAGATGNTCTTTTGCTTTTTCCATGATCCATTGGATGTTGGTAATTTGCTGTCTGGTTTCTCTGCCTTTTCTAAATCCAGCTTGAACATCTGGAAGTTCACGGTTCATGTATTGCTGAAGCCTGGCTTGGATAATTTTGAGCATTACTTTACTAGCATGTGAGATGAGTGCAATTGTGCGGTAGTTGGAGCATTCTTTGGCATTGCCTTTCTTTGGGATTGAAAAGAAAACTGACCTTTTCCAGTCCTGTGGCCTCTGCTGAGTTTTCCAGATTTGCTGGCATATTGAGTGCAGCACTCTCACAGCATCATCTTTCAGGATTTGAAATAGCTCAGCTGGAATTCCATTACCTCCACTAACTTTGTTGGTAGTGATGCTTCCTAAGGCCCACTTGACTTTGCTTTCCAGGATGTCAGGCTCTGGGTCAGTGGTCACACCACCGTGGTTATCTGGGTCGTGAAGCTCTTTTCTGTTCAGGTCTTCGTTTATTCTTCTTTTATAGAAAGGTAGATGATCTAACTTTCTAAGCACTGGACTTATCAGGGAAAATGGCAAATGAAAATCCTAGTTTCATGAAGATTAATTCTAGTGAAGGAGAAAAGTAATAAAGGAAACGTGTAGAATTGTAGGTAATAAGTGTGCTGTGAAAAGCAAATTTAGAAAGAGTCCCCTCTTTTTCTAAGTACCCTCTTCCGCAGTAACGGAGAGTTGCACCTTGAAGAACAGGGACCAAGGCTGATGAAGAAGCCAGAAGTCCCAGGATTCGGAGAGGGGCCAGGAAACCCCGCGGGGAAGGGCGTGAGTGCAGTCAGGCCTGCGGAGCTGAGCCCTGGAGCTGGTTCACGAGGTCAGGGGTTCCGTCTCGGGCACTCCTCACACAGCAGACCGGGAGCCCCACTGGCCAGAGCCCAGCGCCCGGCGACGGTGACACCGCCCAGTGCTCGAGGACGGCAGCGTCAGGGGTGAGCGAAGGACGCCAGCCCTCACAGCAGCAGCCCCATCGCAAGCGGGGTGGAACATGGAGTCCCATTTTCTCAACAATCAGATCTTTGATATTTATACTTTGCTGTGATGCGGGCTTCACTGGTGGGTTAGACAGTAAAGAACGTGCCTGCAATGAGGGAGACCCAGTTCGATTCCTGGGTGGGGAAGATGCCCTAGAGGAGGGCATGGCAGCCCACTCCAGCAATCTTGGCTGGAGAATCCCATGAACAGAGGAGCCTGGTGGGCTACAGTCCATGGGGTCACAAAGAGTCGGACACGACTGAAGCGACTTAGCACATAGCTCAGCTAAAAGGTAACGTGGGTTGTTCTTACAGCAGGACAAGGGCAGAAGCTCCACGTAGACGCCGGTGGCCGCTGGCCAGCCGGGCCACCCACTCCGAGGACACTCACAGCTCACCTCTTCAGACCCCAGCGTCCCAGCCAAGGCATTCGGAGACAGCCTGGCACCTCTCAACATTCCAATGGTCCCTGAAACTCACTCCAACTCAAAATTTCTATGAATCTAATTATGCTATTCTTTAAAATTCTTGGGAATAGTGTCATTTGAAATAAGATATTGGTAATGTCCCAAGCTCACAAATATTCATGAAAGAGCATTTTTCCCCCTTTTCCATGTGGACCATATGGATTTCAAGTCTCTTTCAAGTGCAGTATTTGGCTTTTGGAACAAATACAGCATTATTTTTTTTTGAACAACAAAAGTGCTTTTATTATATGTACTTTGAGCACTTGTAGACCAAAAAATATATGTACTTTAAAAAATTGAAAAGGTCTCCAGGCCTATTGAAGCTTTGTAGCTACATCAAGGATAAATTCAAAGACATCGGTTGTTTAGGAAAATAACAGATGCTAGGATCATGAAAGGCAGGAAGAGCACATGACAGTTTGTCGGAATATACATCACAACACATCACAGTGCCGCCCTGGCTCGGCCTTGGACTGCTGGCTTTGGACCTTGAGTCTTGATTGCGGGGCTACTCTGCGTCCACGACGGAGCACACTCCTGCTCTCTCCCCTCAGATGACAGTGTCCGCCACCAGACGTGACAACCAGAATGTCCCCAGTCGGTGCCAAATAGTCCCTGAGGAGGGGGAGGGGGAATAACCGCAGGACCCAAAGGACCCGTGGGTTAGCTGCAGCGGGAGGGGAAGTGCCTGTGGGCAGAAAAGCCGCAGGACCCACAGGGTGGGAAAGAAGCCCCCAGCTCACCCTCACAGACCACAGACGTGAGCACTATACAGCAACAGAAAGAAGACCTTTCACCCTTGTGGACCGCCAGCTGAAAGGGCTCCAGAACCGATCTCCCAGGGAGATGAACTGAATCAACTGCACCAGCCTGTATCTGAGGTCTAATCAGAGAGATCATTACATTCACCGAACGTCACACAGCCAGTCAAAATTACCCACATGACCTGGAAATTCACGTGGTCTTTCTAGACTGTAAAATAAGCCCCAAATCTTACACTTCTAAAATTTCAGTGAAATTTAATGGAAGTTTTTCCTTCATCCTTTAGAAATTAAAAAAGTCACAGTTCCTACATACTAAAATCTCTATCTACTAAAATATCTAAAGGGCTTAAGCTCAGTGTCATATGAACTGACATTTGGGAAATAATCACCACCAATGTGCATTCCTAAATGTAAATAAGAACTTGACAGAATCTGATTATCCTCTCCTCCTCCGAGTTTCCCAGGCAAGTTAGGAAGGCGGTGGACAGGCGCAGTGAGGAAAGGCAGGATCGAAGCTTGAGGGGTGGCCTGAGTGCAGCGTGGTCCCTTTCCACCCACCCCTGCAGCCCCCTTCTGCCCACAGAGCCAGGAGTGAAGGGGAAGGACTGCCTGACCACCCCTCCATGCTGGAGGACCAGAGTGAAGAGAGGGCACCCGGGTTAGGGGTCACACGACCGAGGGCACCCTCTCCTAGGGAGAGGGAGGAGGCCCAGAGACTGCCCCAGAATCCCCCTGAACTGGCGATCGGATGAGGCACCCTCCGGAGAAGTGTCAGGCTGCCACGTTCGTGGTGCCACCTGCTTCCTGCCCTCGGGCTTTGGGACTCTTCAGAAGAACCACAGGAGGGGAAACGGCTCTTCAGGCTGGAGGGCGGGAGTGATGAGGCGCTGTCACAGGGGAAGCTCCGTAAATAGGCGGAGGAGAGTCCTAGTTGGTGCTCACAGGGCCTGCCAGCGGGACTCGAACCGTCATCAGAAATGCAGAGACATGAAGGGGAAACCGAGGCCACTGCAGAACTACAGAAACGGGAGGAAACTGTGAGAACGAAACGGGTGTTTGTGGAGAACTGAAAATGGAGGGTCTTCCTAAAGACTAGAAACGATACAAGAAACCTGCCAGAAACGTGGAAAAACCTAGAAAAAAACGTGAGACAAGTTTCCTGAGCTGAAAGGTAGGATATTCAGGCATTCGTGCATAAACAATCAGTGGCAGCAAATACAGTTGTGTGGACAAGAATGAAGAAGAAACTAAACCCTTTTAGCAACAGGGCAAGTGGCGATTTGCCACTCAGCCACCGAAATATCATTTTCTCTTAAACATGAAATGTCAAAACACAGTGGAATAGGGCTCACCGTGCCTGAGGGAGGACGTATTTTTCATGTTTTTAATGATCAAGGTGCATTTCATCTAATAAGCAGAACAGCAGATTTCAGAGCGGTTCCCCTCAAGGACCCCTCATCAGGGAGGGACTCCAACCAACTGACGAGCCCAGGAACAGAAAACCGAGATATAAAGAGACTACCAGGAAGTACCGAAACCACCTGGACATAACCTGCTCACAAAACAGACTTGGACACAAAAAGATGTTTCAGTCACAGACCTAGAATGTAGACCGTGGTGATTTATGTTACGGGTGGAATTGTGTCCCTCCCATCTCCAGGTCAGGGCTTCCCAGGTGGTGCTAGTGGTAAATAACCCACCTGCCATTGCAAGACACACAAGACATGCAGGTTCCAACCCTCAGGCAGGAAGATTCCCTAATGCATAAAGTGCCAACAACCTCAGATACGCAGATGACACCACGCTTATGGCAGAAAGTGAAGAGGAACTGAAGAGTCTCTTCATAAAAGTGAAAGAGGAGAGTGAAAAAGCTGGCTTAAAACTCAACTTTCAAAAAATGAAGATCATGGCATCTGGTCCCATCACTTCATGGCAAATAGATGAGAAAACAATGGAAACAGTGGCAGACTTTATTTTCTTGGGCTCCAAAGTCACTGCAGGTGGTGACTGCAGCCATGAAATTATAAGATGCTTGCTCCTTGGAAGGAAAGCTATGACCAACCTAGACAGCATTTTAAAAAGCAGCGACATTACTTTGCCAACCAAGGTCCATCTAGTCAAGGCTATGGTTTTTCCAGTAGTCATGTGTGGATGTGAGAGTTGGACAATAATGAAAGCTGACTGCCAACGAATTGATGCTTTTGAACTGTGGTGCTGGAGAAGACTCTTGAGAGTCCCTTGGACTGCAAGGAGATCCAGCCAGTCCATTCTGAAGGAGATCAGTCTTGGGTGTTCATTGGAAAGACTGATGCTGAAGCTGAAACTCCAATACTTTGGCCACCTGGTGCAAAGAACTGACTAATTGGATAAGACCCTGATGCTAGGAAAGATTGAAGGCAGGTGGAGAAGGGGATGACAGTGGATAAGACGGTTGGACATCATCACTGACTCAATGGACATGAGTCTGAGTGAGCTCTGGGAGTTGATGAAGGACAAGGAGGCCTGATGTGCTGCAGACCACGCGGTCACAGAGACCTGGACATGACTGAGAGACTGAACTGAACTCATCCAAGCGTATGGAATGGCAGTCCACTCCAGTAATGTTGTCCAAAAAATTCCATGGGCAGAGAGGCCTGGGGGACTACAGTCTGTGGGGTTGCAAGACTCAGACATGACTGGGCACACACACTCAGAGATCCATAGACTAGAGTCCCAGCAACCAACACGAGCACATCTGGAGACAAGCCTCTCGGGCTTTGTTGCTGTTCAGTCACTAAGTCGTGGCTGACTCTTTGTGACCCCATGACTGCTGTCACCAGGCTTCCCTGTCCTCCACTATCTCCTGGAGTTTGCTAAAATTCATGCCCACTGAGTTGGTGATGCCATCCAACCATCTCATCCTCTGTCATCCCCTTCTCCTCCCACCATCAATCTTTCCGAGCATCAGGGTCTTTTCATTGAGTCAGTTTTTCACATCAGGTGGCCAAAGTATTAGAGCTTCAACTTCAGTATCAGTCTTCCCAATGAATATTCAGGGCTGATTTCCTTTGGGATTGACTGGTTTGATCCCCTTGCAGTCCAAGGGACTCTCAAGAGTCTTCTCCAACACCACAGTTCAAAAGCATCAATTCTTCAGTGCTCAGCTTTCTTTATGGTCCAACCCTCACATCCATACATGATCACTGGAAAAACCATAGCCTTGACTAGACGGACCTTTGTTGGCAAAGTAATGCCTCTGCTTTTTAAAATGCTGTCTAGGTTGGTCATAGCTTTCCTTCCAAGGAGCAAGCGTCTTTTAATTTCATGGCTACAGTCACCATCTGCGGTGATTTTGGAGCCCCCCAAAATAAAGTCTCTCACTGTTTCCGTTGTTTCACCATCTATTTGCCATCAAGTGATGGAACTGGATGCCATGATCTTCGTTTTCTGAATGTTGAGCTTTAAGCCAACTTTTTCACTCTTCTCTTTCACTTTCATCAAGAGGCTTTTTAGTTCCTCTTCACTTTTTGCCATAAGGGTGGTGTCATCTGCATATCTGAGGTTATTGATATTTCTCCCAGAAATCTTGATTCCAGCTTGTGCTTCCTCCAGCCCAACGTTTCTCATGATGTACTCTGCTATAAATTAAATAAGCAGGGTGACAATATACAGCTGTGAGTACTCTTTTCCCAATTTGGAACCAGCTGTTGTTCCATGTCCGGTTCTAACTGTTGCTTCTTGACCTGCATACAGATTTCTGAGGGTAATTAGGTTGAATAATACCATAGAGTATGGCCTTAATCCTATATGACTGGTTTCCCATGAAAGAGTAGGAAGCATCAGGATGCCCACAAGGGAAAGCCCGTGTGGACACAGTGGCAGCCACGGACAAGCCAGGGAGGGAGGTCCCGTCAAACCCACCTGCTGGCCCTGAGATCTGGGACTTCTGCCCCAGAACTGAGAGGAGACGTTTCTGACGTTTAAGCACCGAGTCCATGGTATTTTGCTATGGGGCCTGAGAAGACTGACAGAACGCACCGTAAAATGACTCCTGTTTAGAGTGATGGGGAATCAGCAAATCTAATTTGACAGTTTGAGGAACATGGGCTAAAGTAATTTTAATGAAAATAATCAGTTAATAAATTATACAGTCAATAAATAGTGTCCAAAACACTGGCCAATAATGTTTTGTTGTTAATTTTAAAAAATAGAAATAAAGCATGCAATTAATAAAAATAAAGACAATGGTTAGAAAAATACTAAAAACAAAAAATAAGGAATTAGAGTACAAAAAATAATGTAAGTAATACAATTTAAATGTTAATCCTTTAAAAATAAGCAATGAAATAATTATTTTATGAGTATCAATAAAATAATATATAAAATCACAACATTAAAAATATAGTTATGGAAAAGGATATTTTCTATTTTAGAGATATACATATAATGTATTTAATAACTTAATAACAAGCACTTTAACATACTTATACATTTTGACCTTAGCATTTATATCAAACTTCAAGAGTGGTTTACTATTAGTGTGTGTGTGCGTGTGTGTGTGTGTGTGTGTGTGTGTTACTCAGGCATGTCCCATTCAACGTGACTCCATGGACTATAGCCCATCAGGCTCCTCTGCCCATGGGGTTTTCCAGGCAAAAATACTGGAATGGTTGCCATTCCCTTCTCCAGGGGATCTTCTTGACCCAGGGATCTCACCTGGGTCTCCTGCATTGCAGGCCGACTCATTACTGTCTGAGCCATCAGATATTCATCACACCGTTTGGTTAAAAAAAAAAAAACACTATCTTTTTTTTATATCATAAAAATATCCTGTAAAAAATCCAATATCTATTTATGGAAAAAATCTATTTATACTAAGTCGGATTTAAAACAAATCAATTAAAGACATTATGAAAAATTTTAACATCAGACTCATATTAGAAATTCATATTGAAAAAAAATAACCAAAAATGATTATTCTTATAATCAAAACCAAGCAAGAATGCCCAATAGCATCACAAAGTTTTAATAGAACAGTAAGTATAATACAGCGTATATGTACAACAGCTGGCATATTAGTCAAGAAAATGACAAATTATCTCTAATCTTTACATCAACCCAGGAGGCAAAATTATTTCCCAATTCAATGAAGACACAGTGGACACTCTGGGGAGAACCTCCTGCAGGACCGAGGTCGAGCCAGCTCTTTCTGAGTCCACCACATCCCTGTTGATCACCTGACACTGACGTCCTTGCTCTGGATGCTCTACATAAAGAAACCAGCAAAGAGAAGGGATACAAACGGAACTGGGGAAGTGGGGCCAGATCAGCGCTGCTTGTAGGTCTTGTGACGACTCGCATGCGATTCAGAAGTGTCCACTGAAAATCAGTAATCCAATACGATGCTCAGACACAAATAATGTGAAAAATCACTGTGCTAATGCATGGATGTGAGAGCTGGACTGTGAAGAAGGCTGAGCGCCGAAGAATTAATGCCTTTGAACTGTGGTGTTGGGGAAGACTCTTGAGAGTCCCTTGGACTGCAAGGAGATCCAACCAGTCCATTCTGAAGATCGGCCCTGGGATTTCTTTGTAAAGAATGATGCTAAAGCTGAAGCTCCAGTACTTTGGCCACCTCATGTGAAGAGTTGACTCACTGGGGAAGACTCTGATGCTGGGAGGGATTGGGGGCAGGAGGAGAAGGGGATGACAGAGGATGAGATGGCTGGATGGCATTGCGGACTCGATGGGCATGAGTCTGAGTGAACTCCAGGAGTTGGTGATGGACAGGGAGGCCTGGCATGCTGCGATTCATGGGGTCACAAAGAGTCGGACACGATGAGCGACTGAACTGAACTGAATATTATAAAATAGTGAAAAAGACGTAATAGCAACAAGTAACATAAAATGCCTAGGAATGCACACTCACGAATTTGGAGGACTTGTGTCATCAAAATCTGTCATCTGCTAAAGAGAGAAACTCTAGAAACAAAACATTATAGATATTATTTCCCCTCGTGTAATCTAATTGGACAAACCTAAATTTCCTTACAGAAACAAATAAACAAAAAACTAATTTTAAAACTTTATTTGAAGTACAATAAGGTGATACTTTGCCGATAAAGGCCCATATAGTCAAACCGATGGTTTTTCCAGTAGTCATGTATGGATGTGAGAGTTGGACCATAAAGAAGGCGAAGCATCGAAGAACTGAGGCTTTTGAGCTGTGGTGTTGGAGAAGACTCTTGAGAATCCTTTGGACTGCAAGGAGATCAACCAGTCAATCCTAAAGGAAATCAGTCCTGAATATTTATTGGAAAGACTGATGCTAAAGCTGAAGCTCCAATACTTTGGCCACCTAATGTGAAGAACTGACTCATTGGAAAAGACCCTGATGCTGGGAAGGATTGAAGGCAGGAGGAGAAGGGGACGACAGAAGATGAGATCGTTGGATGGCATCACCAACGCAACAGACGTGAGTCTGAGCAAGCTCCGGGAGTTGGTGATGGACAGGGAGGCCTGGCGTGCTGCAGTCCGTGGGGTCGCAGAGAGACAGGTATGACTGAGCGACTGAACTAAACTGAAGACGATACTTGTAGAAGTGACATTAAAGTGTAGTTTAAAGATTTAATAACTGTAACAGTATCATGATGTTACAGCAACTAACATACAAAAATTATACACTGAAAATAGATCCAAAAAACACATAAGCATTCTTATATGGTGAATATTGTTTCTTCCAATAAGTAACATGAACTAAGCATAACAGACAAGGGAATTACTACAATTATTTAATTTGTTTTTAAGTTGAGGTGGGATTGACATATATCACTTTTTCAGCTTCAAGTGTATAACATAATAATTTGATATTTGTATACACTGCAGAATGACCACCACAAGCTGTCTGATTAACTTCCATCTCTTCACATAGTTAGAGGCATTTTCCTGGTGAGAACTTCTCAGGTCTACTCTCTCGGCAGCTTTCAAACCTGAAGCGCAGTTTTGCTAACTATGGTCGCCATCACATGCTCAGGACTCATTTTGTAACTGGAAGTTGGTCCCTTTGGCCACTGAAGGGTTAACTTTTAAGTAGAGAAGCCTGTGTTAGGACTTTACATATGGCTGCATCTTCTGGGCTATGCTATTCACTCAGCGCTGATGAACCAGACTCCTCTCAAGGGGAAGATGACACAATGTCATCTGATATTCATAATGCTAACCCTGAAGCAAGAATCCGAATTGTTTCTGAGTCACCAAATAAGATTAAACTGTGTGCACTGTAATTTGTGTTCCTGCATCTTAATACATTTGGGTTCTTCAGAAATTGCCCAGTGAGGAGGGCTAGCTGGTCGCTTCAGCCTCTGGTCTCCCATCCATGCCTCTTCCTGGCTCCAACCTCCACCGTCCTGTCAGAACTCAAATGAAATTATATTCGTATTTTTTTAAGCATTGTATTCTTGATTAAGCAGATAATTTCCTTCCCTCAACCAGGCTTAGAAAAAGAGTCTTTCCTGCTTAGATATGAAAGACAGAATCTGGACTCTTCTTTCCAAAAATACAGGTCCCGTTTTGCAGAGTGTATTTTCATGAAGGAGTTCAAGCCTGTTTCAAAAGGCACGTGGGCGGTGTGGGTTTTTGCACAGGGTTGGAGCAGCACCTGACAAAGCAGTGGGGTGTGAAGTCTGCTTCCTTAGAGGCAGGAAGCAGGGCCGAGGCAGGAGCAGGATGGTCTAATAGCCATCACCTCTCACCTTCAGGCTGACCCCAGCCCTGATGGCTGCTCTTGCTCCTGCTGGTGAGCCCCTTGTTTTGAGAAGGATGGCAATGGGTTCTCCCAGACTCTGAGGAGCTCCTGAAGACAGTCTCGGGGGCCAGAGGAACTGATCTCCCTAAGACGCTGTTGCTGGGGTGGACTCGTGCCTGGAAAAGCTCCAGCCACCTTGGAGGTGGGTTCAGCAGAGAGCTCCTGCTCCCTCCCGACATCCCTCCCGCTTTCCTGACTTCACACCGAGCCCAGGTCCTCAGGGCCCAGACTAGTAAGCTGCGACTCAAGAACTGCACAGCGAGCAACGAAGCAGCTGTCAGTCTGCTGGCGATAAACCAGGACCGCCGAAGGAGGCTTAGTATTTTCTCCACTATTCCACTTTCGTCTTTGCGATATACCTTAGGAAGAGTGTACAGAGGCCGTAAAGAAGAAAGCGTTTCATACAGAGCTGCAAATGCCTGCAGGGCTCTGCTTTCAGGTCCCAGTTGGATCCAGCAGGCTAACCCTGTCATGCTCAAAGGCAGATTTGACTTTAGGTTACTGAGATTAGGAGATTTAAAGTCACTACGAAAGGCTACTAAGATCATGGCATCCGGTCCAATCACTTCATAGGTGGGGAAACAGTGGCTGACCTTAATTTTGGGGGCTCCAAAACCACTGTAGATGGTAACTGCAGCCATGAATTTAAAAGACACTTACTTCTTGCGAGGAAAGTTATGACCAACCTAGACAGCATATTAAAAAGCAGAGACATTACTTTGTCAACAAAGGTCTGTCTAGTCAAGGCTGTAGTTTTTCCAGTAGTCATGTATGGATGTGAGAGTTGGACTATAAAGAAAGCTGAGCACCAAAGAATTGATGCTTTTGAACTGTGGTGTTGGAGAAGATTCTTGAGAGTCCCTTGGACTGCAAGGAGATCCAACCAGTTCATCCTAAAGGAAATGAGTCCTGAATATTCATTGAAAGGACTGATGCTGAAGCTCAAACTCCAATACTTTGGCCACCTGATGGGAAGAACTGGCTCACTGGAAAAGACCCAGATGCTGGGCAAGATTGAGGGCAGGAGGAGAAGGGGTTGAGAGAGGATGAGATGGCTGGATGGCGTCAGTGACTCAATGGACATGAGTTTGAGGAGGCCTGGTGTGCAGCAGTCCATGGGGTCGCAAAGAGTCGGACACGCCTGAGCAACTGAACTGAACTCAAGTCAACTGAAAGGTTACAAGACTTTTCATTCAATAAACATGGAAGCAAGGAAGAGAGATGGGGAAAGAATAGGAGAAATGAAGAGACACGGAGCAAGAAAAGAAAGAGTGTGAGGGGGAAGGGAAGCACCGGCGGAAACCTGCTTGCTGAGGAGCTGAGGCATCAGATGAGAGGCTTGGCCCCGAGTCAGTGGGGCTCAGGCCAGGAGGCGCGCCAGAGCGACCATGAAGCCAGGGCGAATGGAGACAGTTCACATGCGTGCATGTAGGGCCGATTTAAATCGCTGTAGTAGTGAAATTCATATACTGTGATAAATTAAACTTAATAAGTAATTATCTCAAAAGAAAGGAAATTTTAAACTGTCTTGAATTTTCTTTTCTTTTTGGAAGAGACAACTTTTAAAAATGTAATATAAGAATTTTATCCTCTAGCATCTTCAAAAGCATGAGAAGAGAGATGAATTTAAGAAAATGAATATAAATTCACACATACGTATGACATTATTTAAAGAGCCTCCTGTGAAAACATAGCTAAAGGATAATATCATTTTTTATCAAAAACTCTGTATATCACTAACAAAGGGAATCATTACGTGTGTAATGCGAATGAGGGGCAGAAACTAACACCATGAGGAGAGCCCGCTTGGCAGCTGGAGGCCGCACTGCAGAAAAGAGGCCAGTGGCGCGTGCCAGAGAGAGAGCGCGACGCTTAGGGAGCGTTCAACTGGAGGCGAAGAGCTCATGCTGAACTTCACTACAAGTCACTATTAGCGAAAAGAGACAAGCTGACCCTGAGCTCGTGTTAAATCGGAGTTCATGTGTTCATATGTTCTGTGTTTGAGGCTAGATAGCAATGACAAACTAATTCTTTTTAAACCCATGGCTCAGCCCATGAAGAACCTACCTGCCATGCCAATGCGGGGACGCAGGAGACACAGGTTCGATCCCTGGGTCGGGAAGATCCCCTGGAGAAGGAAATGGCAACCCACTCCAGTGTTCTTGCCTAGGGAATTCCATGGGCAGAGGAACCTGGCGGGCTGCAGTCCACAGCGTCACAAAGCGTCAGGCATGGCTGAAGGGGCAGCGCGATGAGCACAAATAAACTCAACATGGATTCATCGTAGCATCACAGACTCGCCGACCAGGCATAGTAAATAGCCAGCATGGAACTGAAATGCCCAGAAAGAGAAAGAGTTTCCATGTGTTGATCTCAAAACTCTTTACTTCCACTCTGTGAAGCATCCAACTAGCAAAGGTATAACCAACATTTTCCAGATAGACTCAGCTTTGGGTCTTGACCTGGACCATCAAATAAAACGCAGCATAAGTCACATGACACCACAGTGCTGGTACGAACAGTTTTATAGATTAACACCCCCTTCTGGCACGCTGAATCCAAGAGAACATTAAAAGACAGTAGGATTCATCCTGGGAATGTAGGTGGAGTTCAGTTCAGTTCAGTCACTCAGTTGTGTCTGACTCTTTGCGGCCCCATGAACCGTGGCACACCAGGCCTCCCTGTCTATCACCAACTCCTGGAGTCTACCCAAACTCATGCCCATTGAGTCGGTGATGCCATCCAGCCATCTCATCCTCTGTCATCCCCTTCTCCTCCTGCCTTCAATCTTTCCCAGCATCAGGGTCATTTCAACTGAGTTCATTCTTTGCATCAGGTGGGCAGAGTATTGGAGTTTCAGCTTCAACATCAGTCCTTCCAATGAATATTCAGGACTCATTTCCTTTAGGATGAACTGGTTGGATCTCCTTGCAGACCAAGGGACTCTCGAGATTCTTCTCCAACACCACAGTTCAAAAGCATCAGTTCTTTGGTGCTCAGCTTTCTTTATAGTCCAACTCTCACATCCATTCATGACTACTGGAAAAACCATAGCCTTGACTAAACAGACCTTTGTTGACAAAGTAATGTCTCTGCTTTTTAATATGCTGTCTAGGTTGGTCATAACTTTCCTTCCAAGGAGTAAGTGTCTTTTAATTTCATGGCTGCAGTCACCATCTGCAGTGATTTTGGAGCCCCAAAAAATAAAGTCTCTCACTGTTTCCCCATCTATTTGCCATGAAGTGATGGGACCAGATGCCATGATCTTTGTTTTCTAAATGTTGAGCTTTAAGCCAGCTTTTTCACTCTCCTCTCTCACTTTCATCAAGAGGCTCTTTAGTTCCTCTTCACTTTCTGCCATAAGGGTGGTGTCGTCTGCATATCTGAGGTTGCTGATATCTCTCCTGGCAGTCTTGACTCCAGCTTCAGTACGGGGAAATCAGGTAATGTAATGCACCGTATTAGCAGAATGAAGAGCAAACACACGTGACCATGTAAACAGATGCAAAGAAAACATCCGACAAAATTCAACACATTTTGCTGATTTAAGAAGCAAGCCCAGCAAACGAGGAGTACCAGAGAAAGTTTCTCACGTGACACAGGACAACTGGGAGAACCACAGCTAAGGTCACACTTAATAGCAAAAGACTGAAACGTGCCCTCCCCCGACAAGATCAAGAACAAGGCCAGGTTGCTGAATGCCATGTGGCGCCGCAGGGCCCAGCCAGAGCAGCTGGGAAAGAAAAGGAAATAAGCTGTTCAAATTGAAGTAAAGATATCTCTATTTGCAGATGACAGGATTCTGTCCATAGAAAGTCTACAGAATTCATCCGTGGCCAGAATAAACTATTAGCATTGATGAAGCAAAGCTGCCGGGTATGAGACCAACAGCAACAAAAATAACCAGTTGTGTTTCCATACAGTAGCAGTAAATAATCCGAAAGGAAATCAAAACGAAATTTACAATAGCATTCAAAATAGTAAGACATCTGGAAAGAAGTTTACCCAAGAAAGTAACAGCTTTATACACTGAAACCACAAGACAGTGCTGAAATAAGTCAAAGACCTAAATAAATGGAAAGACATCCCTAATTATGAACTGGAAAATGTGATTTTGTTAATACGGCAACACTCCCCAAAATGATCTTCACACTGAAGACAATCTCAGCCCAAATTTAACGGCCTTTTTTTTTCTTTTGACAGGAAAAGCTGATTCTCAAATTCATATGGAAATATGCTGCTGCTGCTGCTAAGTCGCTTCAGTCGTGTCCGACTCTGTGCAACCCCATAGACGGCAGCCCACCAGGCTCCCCCGTCCATGGGATTCTCCAGGCAAGAGTGCTGGAGTGGGGTGCCATGGAGTTCAAAATTGTTTTGAACAATTTTGAAAAACAATTTTGAAAAAAACAATTTTGAAAAAAAACAATTTTGAAAAAAAATAGGAGGACTCACACTTCTAGTTTCAAAACTTAAGCAAAGTAAATTCACTTCCTTGCTAGAATTTGTTACAAAGCAAATTTGTTTGCAGCATTTGCTTTCGGGACTACTCGCAGGCATAATCAGAGCGATGAAATAAATTTGAGTCGCCCAAGGCCCATGTTCCCAACTAGGGTCGCCCAAGGCTGCCCTCCGCCTCCCTGTCCCAGGTCTCCTCTGCAAACGGTGCACAGGCATGCCGTGGCAGCGTATTTCGCGCCTCAGCTTTAACTCTCGAGCGTGTTTGCAGTGGTTTTTGCATTAACACGGCCCCAGGCATATTGCCGAGGGCTTGGCTAGCGCTCTTAAGCACAGGAAGGCCAAGTCCCTGGTGAGCAGCCCTTGCTTACGAGTTCCAACCACCTTCCCATGAGCAAGTGTGTTTTGCCCTCCCACATTCTCAGCTTTCCTCTCCACTTTTACCAAAGGCAGCCTCAATGCTTCGTACGGCGTGCTCCCTTCTACGCCGCGTGCTGCCTTCAGAGCGGCCTGCTCTGTGGTGTCCCCACCCCGCACCATCAGGACTGGCCCTTTCCTCCCCTGCAGGCTCTGCGTGAGCTCCCCGTCTCCTTCAACAGCAATCAGTTTAGATCAATACCAGCATTCAGTTTTGCGATTATAAACGTAATTGACAAAGACCCTTAATGAACTATGAGTGTGTGTTTCACAGTAGCTGCCCCCTTCTCTGGGGTTAGGACTGCCTCGTTTTCTCTCTGGTTGTTATTCAAGTAACACAACGCCAAATCTCCTCTCTAGGCTTTCAGACACGTCACCCAGTTTTCTCCCAGTCCCGTCTTCTTTGAGACAAAGCTGTCTCCACGGCTGCACAAGCTTCTCAGGGCCAGCCACGCTCTGCCCCGGAGGCTCCTCCTCGGCGGCCTCCCTGGCTCCTGTTTCCCTGCCTCCTCTCTTGGGCCTCAGCAGAGCACACATCCCAGGGCTTCCCCAGGAGGGCAATCAGGAGGCAGATGCCTTTCATGTCTGAAGACCTCTACATTCCCCCTTAAATCTGGTTGATAGTTTAGCCGGATTTGGTACACAAGGTTCACGAGAACGTGGGCTGCCCGGGTCTCCGTGCTGCGTGTGAACGGCTGGGCCTCATGCTGTGTCCCAGGGGCTCATCTTCCTTCTGCCCGGAAGCGTCCTGGCATCCGTCGTGCTTTGCTTTGACTTGATCTTCACCGCTTGTCCTGGGCTGTCGGTGTTTCCTTTCAGTTTGGAAAGCGGTGTTGTCTGGCTCTGGAGGTTCGTTCTTGGTTATTTCAGGGGTTGCCTGACCTCAGATGCCTTTGACCCTGGGTCACTGATTTAGGACAAAGGCTGGGGACCAGCTGTCCAAGCTTCACCTCCCCAGCGCCCTGCCTGCCCCTTTCAGCACTAATTTCCAAAAGATTTCCTCGACAGTAGTTTCCAACTCTTTCACTGTTTTAATTTGGGCTTCCCTGATAGTTCAGCTGGTAAAGAATCTGCACGCAATGCAGGAGACCCCAGTTCGATTCCTGGGTTGGAAAGATCCGCTGGAGAATGCATAGGCTACTCACTCCAGTATCCTGGCCTACAGAATTCCATGGACTATGGACCTATACAGGTGACAGAGTCGGACACTCATTGTCTGAGTGACTTTCACTTTCACGTGTTTTTAATGTCTCAGTGTTGTAAAGAAAGCTGGTGCTTCTGAACTGTGGCGTCGGGAAGACTCGTGAGAGTCCCCTGGACTGCAAGGAGGTCCAACCAGTCCATTCTGAAGGAGATCAACCCTCGGATTTCTTTGGAAGGAATGATGCTGAAGCTGAAGCTCCAGTACTTTGGCCAGCTCATGCGAAGAGTTGACTCATTGGAAAAGACTCTGATGCTGGGAGAGATTGGGGGCAGGAGGAGAAGGGGACGCCAGAGGATGAGATGGCTGGATGGCATCACTGACTCGATGGGCGTGAGTCTGAGTGAACTCCGAGAGTTGGTGATGGACAGGGAGGCCTGGCGTGCTGCGATTCATGGGGTTGCAGAGTTGGACACCACTGAGCGACTGAACTGAACTGAGCTGTTCGCTGCTGTCCTCTGAGTGTTTCTGCCTGGTGACACCTTTTCTCGTTTCACAGCATCTCTAGCCTCCCTGAGGATGCTACTGACCACTTTCCGCTCTCTTCTGCTTCCACTCTTCAAACTGTGCGCTGCCTGCCATCGGTTTGTCCTCTGTCTTTCCTGCTAGTAAGTTTCCCAATGTGCCTGGTAGTCACCGGGGCCCTTTCACGTTTGGGAGAAGAGCACTGAGCAAGGAACACGCGCTTCTGTGTTGCGTTCCCCCTGCAGCATCCCAGCTTCCATGCAGCCCTCTGGAGATGAAGCAATGGGGGGCCCTGAACTCTGGGAATGCTGCGCCCCTCTGGGACCCCCTAGGACTGGCTCAGCCAGCTCTCACTGCCTACTTTCCTCCTCAGGAGGGAGACAGGCCCCTGCCCAGGCCTCCCTGCCAGTGAACACTATCATCGATGAGTCCAAAGGTCTGTAGTCCCCGAGCAGCTCCCCTTCTAAAGAAGAAAAAATGCAAGCTAGGAGGCAGCATGAGAGCAAAACGTCCCCAGTACAGGTGGGGCCCTTCAGGCAGCCAAGTCCAGACTTGTCCCGCTGTCCTGTGTCCTCTGGGACCTGCCGGGTGGCTCCCCTCCACAGCATCCCCGACCTGCTCCTGTAGGGAGAAGGGGAAAGACACAGGCGCTTAATCTGCTTCAAAGGAAAAAAAAAGAAGAAAATGCCTAATTTTATATAAAATTGTGCGTGCACACAAAGACAGGAGGGGTTCTGGAACCTCAGTCAGCGAGAACATCCTGCCACATCAAGCAGCAAGTTGTGTGCACCGGAGGGCCTCCAGAGGTGGTGGCTGAAGTGTGCCCGCCTGGTGCAGAGTCCAGGTGAGCCCAGGACCCTCAGCCCCGAGTGCACAAGTGCTGCAGTTGGCACAGCCAGCTGAGGGCTGCAGACGGTGTGTGCAAAACCATCCCAGTTTAAACCGCGTTCAAAGTCATTTTTAACCTTTTACAGTCCTTTCTGCACTGTTCGGAGACTATTTTAAACCTTTTCTTTACTACCTTTGGAACTGCAGAAAAGGACACACTGTATATTGTGAATGAGAGACAAAGGGCCCCCCACAGGCCGGGAGCCTGAGGGCCGACCCAGGAGAGGCGCCCCAGTGTCAGGCAGGGCCGCCCCGCTGGAACCTCCGCCCGGCACCCAGACCTGGACGTCCGGCCACACCTGCTCAGCACACCACGCGCGTGGCCCAGTGCTCACACCTCACTCCCACCTCAGGGCGCGCACCAGCCTGAAAGGCGCCCGCGGAGGTTTAGGGGCTGCCGCCTTCCACCCTGTGTCTGCATGATCATCTGCTGGCGGCCACACTCCCCCTCGGTCACTGCCTGCTCTCCGGGGCAGCGGCCCACGCCCACTCCCCGTTCTCGTCCTGAGATCACCCCACTCCGGCGCAGCCTCCTTCCTCCCAAGTCTCCTGTCCAGCCTCACCCTGTGGTCCCTTTCCCTGAAGGAAATCAAGCCCCAGGCCCCCAGGCTCCATCCCAGGGTCAGCCGAGGCAGGCCGGTGCACCCGGGGCGCTGCTCACATGGGCAGCCGGGGCGGCAGCCAGAGGCCCCGGGGTGCCAGTGGTGGGAGGTGGGTCAAGCAGCATAGGGGAAGAGTCTGGAAAGGTCAGTGTAAACGTGCGGGCGGCGCTGGTCCGACTCTGCTGCTGTGACTTAAAGGAGCTGAGACGCGACAGGTTGAGAGCCACTGAGAATGAGAGGCACACAGAAACGCCACGTGTACCCTTCCAGTGAGCCCACGCACCACAGCTCCTGCACCCGTCCACGCGGCAGCGGGCGTCTAGGCTGCCCGAGCGGCCTGGCTCTGCAAACAGTGCTTCTGCGAGCACCGGGGCTCCTCAGGGTGTGTGCGTGATAGTGGGTTGCTGAGTCATGTGGCAGTTTTAGTCCTAGTTTTTAAAGGAGTCTCCACACTGCTCTCCGCAGCGGCTGTGTCAGTTCACCTTCCCAACAGTGCGGGAGCGTCCTCGTCCTCTTTTGTCCTCACTCTTTCCGGCATTTCCTGTTTGCAGATCTTCTGAGGATGGCCTTCCGACCGATGTGAGGTGACACCTCACTACAGTTTTGATTTGCACTTTTCTAGTAATGAGCAACGTTGCGCCTCATTTCAGGTGCTTGTTGGCCATCTGTGTATCTTCTTTGGAGAAATCTCTGTTTAGTCATAAAAAGGAATGCATGTGAGTCAGCTCTAGTGAAGAGCGTGATGCAGAGGGAGGTAAGTCAGAAAGAGAAAAACACAGAATGGTGCTGAGCGCCGAAGAATCGATGCTTTTGAACCGTCGTGTTGGAGAAGACGCTTGAGAGTCCCTTGGACTGCAAGGAGATCCAACCAGTCCATCCTAAAGATCAGCCCTGGGTGTTATTTGGAAGGAATGATGCTGAAGCTGAAGCTCCAGTACTCTGGCCACCTCATGTGAAGAGTTGACTCATTGGAAAAGACTCTGATGCTGGGAGGGATCGGGGGCAGGAGGAGAAGGGGACGACCGAGGAAGAGATGACTGGATGGCATCACGGACTCGATGGACGTGAGTCTGAGTGAACTCTGGGAGTTGGTGATGGACAGGGAGGCCTGGCATGCTGCGATTCATGGGGTCACAAAGAGTTGGACACGACCGAGCGACTGAACTGAACTGAACTGATGAACTTACTTGTAGGGCCAGAATAGAAATGCAGACGTAGAAAACAGACTTTGGACACAGCGGGGTAAGGAGAGACTGAGCCAATTGAAAGAGTAGCCTTGAAACGCATATGTTACTGTATGTAAACTGATAGCTGGTGGGAAGTTNACTGAACTGAACTGAACTGATGAACTTACTTGTAGGGCCAGAATAGAAATGCAGACGTAGAAAACAGACTTTGGACACAGCGGGGTAAGGAGAGACTGAGCCAATTGAAAGAGTAGCCTTGAAACGCATATGTTACTGTATGTAAACTGATAGCTGGTGGGAAGTTGCTGTATAAGACAGGGAGCTCAACGTGGTGCTCTGTGACACCCAGAGGGACGGGATGGGGTCGGGGTGAGGGTGCTTCCAGAGGAGGGGACATATATGTACTCATGACAGATTCCTGCTGATGTATGGCAGAAGCCAGCCCAACACTGTAAAGTAATTATTCTCTAATTAAAAATAAACTTTACAAAAGCATTTAAAAAAATACCATGTTTGCATTTCCTCCAGAAGAGCATGTCAGAGATCATAGACTCCCGTTTTGTTTATGTACACATTTTTGTGTCTAAGCATAGAATATAAGTTTTTATTTCTTTTTATACTGTTTTTGAGTGGGTATTTTGAAGTAAAATTTTCATGCAAATATACAGATCTCAAGGATACATTTTTAAAGAATTTATTTTATTAGATCCACAACAAAATTGGGAGGGAAGTGTGGAGATTTTTCATACACCCTACCCCCACCACATGTACGTCACATCCCAGTTACCAACATCCCCCTGCTTCCTGCCAGGGGGCATTCATCACCAAGGAAGACCCCACACCAACATGTCATCACTGCCCATGGCCCAGTGTTCACATCAGGGTTCAGACTTAGGCTGTCTGGTCCGTGGGTCTGGATAGATGGGTGATGACGTGTGTCCACCGTTACAGTGGCATATGGAGTGCTCTGCTGCCCTGAGCGTCCTCTGTGCACCCCCTACGCTCCCCGCCCTGATCCCAACCCCAGGCAACCATTGACCACTTCATTGTCCCCATAGCTCTGTTAAGGGTGCACTCTGACATTTGGAGTGAAAAAGTTGGCTTAAAGCTCAACATTCAGAAAACGAAGATCATGGCACCTGGTCCCATCACTTC
>SJYA01005047.1:0-48380 GCA_006410615.1 Neotragus moschatus
GCAGGCCCCCGAGAAGTTTCCCAGAGCCTGCCCGGCCTCTGCCACCCCAGCTGAACTGCACCCTAGCTCCTCCAGGGGCTCTGTGCGGGTCAGAACCAAGGGCTAGCCTGGGCCCCGGGCTCCGCCCGCCCCGGGGCAGGCAGGGCTGAGCGCTCACCAGCTGCACGTAGGCCACCTTATAGTCTGGTTGCTTTATCCTGACGTTCCTGTGATCCCTCCTCCTGTTGGAACCTGCCGGAAGCGGGAGACAGAAGCCTTCACTCCCAGCATGCAGCTCTCAGCCCCACTAACCCAGGAGCCCGCTTTCTAGAAAGAAGGCACACGTGGCCACCCACGTCTGAGGGCAGCAGGCGCACGCCCGGCGGGCACCAGCCTCTGCTCGGGGCAAACCCAAGTGGGCCTAAGACAACCGGAGAGCCGGCTTTCCCTTGGTGTCATGGAGGCTCTTGCAGCCTGACCTCCCTTTGACAGAGGGTCATCATATTTACAACTAGGCAAGCAGGGGCTGGGGAGCAGGAGTCAACAGGAAGGAATGAGAAAAGCCCAGCAGAGTAACATGAGCACTCTGCTGACCGAAGCCAGCATGGGGGCGTCAGGCGGGGGCCCTGCCGAGGAGCTGGCGGGAACCAGGCCTCTGAATCCCAGCCCCGGGAAGGAGGCCCCCTCTCCCCCGAGGCGGGCCTGTTTCCTCACATGCAAAGGACCACGTGTTAGAGGGGCTGACAGGGGCCAGGCCAGCAAGGCTGGCAGCCCGGCCTGCTGAGCTCGGGGAGGAAGCCAAGCCCCGGGACCCACCGTGCTGCACCCTGGTCCGCACGGCGGCCACCGGCACGTCGTAGATGCGCTCGAGGTAGTTCCTGAGGTCCACTCTGGTCATCCTGGGGCAGGAGGGGAAGAGGGGGCTCTGAACAGGGTGGAGAAAGCAGCGGCCTGCTGGGCGGGGAGCTGCTGAGTGCAGACAGTGGTGGGGAGCCGGCCAGAGGGCCAGGCCCTGCTCACCCTGCAGAGGTGTCTGGACGTAGCGACGTGGGGGTGACGGGCACTGGCCCCCAGGACTCAGTCCCGTTGCCCTGACTGGGGACTGAGCTGACAAGCGGAGGGGAGGGATGGTCTGCGGGTGCCCTCTGGCTGCCAGGAGCCGCCCTGTCCACGGCGGACCCCCCCCTCCGCAGGCGTCTCCCAGAAAGGATGGCCAAGGCGGTGGCGGTGCTGGCCCCTCCGCCCCTGACAGGGCCCAGCCTCTCCTGCCCTGGCCCCCGAGGCAGACGGCATGACCCTCAGCTCCCATGGAGGCTCGAGCTGAGGCCAGAGCCCCGAGGCCTAAGCATGGGGTGCGGAGAATCTGTGTCTCCTCAGCAACGGGGGCCTCTGTGAAGGACCCACCCAAGGGCGGAGGCTTTGGGAGCCAGGGTCAGAGCCCAGCCTCCTGGGAAGGGCAGCCAGGCTGATGCAAGGAAAGAAGCTGGGTCTCTCGGGCTGGACTTCTCCAGGGTGGCGAGGAGACCAAGGCGCCCTTGCCCGAGGCTCTGCACACACCAGGCCTTGGTGCAGGGCTGCCAGTAGTTTCTGTGGTGGGAGGAACCTTGCTGTGAGCGGGGTCCAGTGGCACCTCCAGGGCCGTGGGCCTCTCAGCCTGAACCCTCTGGGGCGGGGGAGGCTTACTCCATTGGGATCCGGAACTGCACAGTATCCTCGGGCTGGGCCGTGCCGGGCCGCACCAGCCGGATGAAGAAGTTGGTGCGGAAGACCCGGAGCTGGGGGTTGCCCAGCTGGTACAGAGGGTACCTGCAAGGCGGGGGGTGGAGGGGGAGAGAGGGGTCACGTCAAACACCCAGAAAACGAGGCTCCCGGGACGCTTCGACAGGGTCCACAGGTCATCACGCCCACGGGGCTGAGGAGCCAAGGGGGCAGTCACCCTCAGGTCAGCCCTTCCCTCACCCGGCGTGGGGCGGCCAGTCCTGTCCCCAGGGCAGTGTGGCCTGTTGACCCTCAAGGTCGGCCTTTGGAAAGAGCCAGTGAATGATTCACGAGCAGACGACGTGCCCACCCTGCCCTGTCAACAGGCTCAGAGTCATGTATTTGTTCAAAGTGCCGGCCGCACAGGCACGCGGCCCCTGCATGGCTGTCCCCCCGGAACGGGCCTCCAGCTCCCTTCCGCTCAGGTGAGGTGGGATCAGTCAGAATCAGCTTAATCTGCACCGGATCAGTGCCGCTGAGAGGACAAGGACAGGGCCACCTCCACTCCTGCCCCCGCCCCCCGCCCCGCCCCGAGCTGGAAGCGCCAGCTCATCCTTGACAAGAGTGAAGATCAAACGATAAAGGGCGAACAAACAACGGAAAAACAAGATAAGGGGCTCAGGAAGGCAGTGTGTGCAGGTCACCAGTTACACGCTCACTGCCCACCTCCCTCACCCCTCAAACCCCCAAAGGGGGGCAGAGACATCTACAGTGTATGGGCAGCCACCGCCTATGGCTCCAACCCACCCACTCCCACTGCACCTAGGCCCCCACAGGCCTGGTGGGCGAGGAGGGCCACACCGGCAACTGAACCCAACCAGGCCTCAGGGCTCGTGGTCCAAGGAGGTGGGGGCCCAAGGTCAGCAGGGCCTGTGAGGGGCCAGGGGTCCACTGGGAGCCCAGGGGAGGTGTTTCGGTGAGGGTGGGGACAGGGACTGATGATGCCACCAAGGGTCCTGGTGACCAATTTGCAGCATGGCACGTGACCTCTGATCTGGGGAGCAGAGGCACTTTGACTCTTCACTTTCATGCATTGGAGAAGGAAATGGCAGCCCAGTCCAGTGTTGTTGTCTAGAGTCCCAGGGACGGGGGAGCCTGGTGGGCTGCCGTCTACGGGGTCGCACAGAGTCACGACTGAAGCCACCTAGCAGCAGCAGCAGGGAAGGGGAGCTCGGTGAAGCCAAGTCCCACGATGCCTCTGGGCCTTACAACTCTGGGGAGTAGGACGGGCCAGGGGCCGAGGTCCTGGGTGGGGCACCCTGAGGGTGGCAGGGCCTAAGGGCCCTGGCACAGGCCGGGACGCCCGCGGGCAGGCCAGTGATGAGCTGAGTGCCAGCTGACGTCTACTGGGGTCTCCTGGTGACCCCGTCGCACGTGGCAGCTGCCGGGACACCAGCAGCAGCACCTCCCGACGGCAGAGCGTCGGGCGCGGGCGGGCGGGCCGGCGTGCCCGCCTACGACCGAGCCTCGCCCTGTCCTCGTGGGGGCCGGGCCGGTGAGTGGCCACCGGGCTCGCCTCTTCCCCCTGGTGACCGCCCGCGGGCACAGCAGGGGCCACGGCCCGGGCCCCTGGGGGCGCTGCCGGGGCGGGGGTCGTTGCGGGGCCCGCGGGGCCCGAGGCCGGCGCGGACCGGCCGCACCGACCTCCCGCCCACCTTCGCCGAAGGCCAGGCTCGACCCCGGGGGGGGGGCCCGCAACGACCCCCGCCCCGGCCGGCCCCGCCCCCACGGGCGCCCAGACGCCGCGCGTCCCGCCGGGGCCCCAGTCCCGACCCCGCGGCCCGGCGCCGCGAGCCCCGCCTGGGGGCGGCCACGCCCCCGACCCCGCGCGCCGGGACCCCCACTCACAGCACGTTCCGCGCCATCGCCCGCTTCCGGGGCGGCGGGCGGAAGGAGGGGCGGGCCCAGGTTGGGCCCGCCCCCCGGCGCAGCGCCCCCTGGCGCCCGGGAGGACGCGCGCCGCCCGCACACCTGGGCCCCACCTGGGCCCCACCTGGGCCCCAAGCCCTGCACGCTCAGCGCCCTACTTGTGCCCGGCAGCACACCCTAGTGCCGCCAGCCCCACACGCCCTCCCTCCGCTCCGGAGCCCAGCGCACCAGTGGACCACGATGGACACAACCATGGATGCCCCCATGACTCCAGCCTAGTGCCCAGGGACGCTGCTGGCCACCCACCACCCAGAGCCTGCCACCCTTCCAGCTGGTGGTCCAGGTGGGAGACTGGGGGAGTGGGGAAGGTGTCAATTCGTGGGAGGGCCCAGTCAGGAAAGGATCTGCTTGCCAATACAGGAGAGCTGGGAATCCCTCAGCTGGGAAGATCCTTTGGAGAAGAAAATGGCAACCACTCCAGTGTTCTTGCTGGGAGAATCCCATGGACAGAGGAGCCTGGTGGGCTGCAGTCCATGGGATGGTAAGAGCCGGACACAACTGGGTGGCTAAACCACCACCTCTCTCCACCTGGCCCCGAGGGCTGCCTCCCTCTACCACCCCACCCCAGTCCTTCTGGCCAACTCTTCATGCCCTGAGATGCCCCCCCACCCAGGGATCCCCCAGCCATGCCCGTGCCCCCAGCCTCCCTGAGGCCGTTGGCTTCTCCAGGCCACAGCTGGCCCGCCCTGCTTCCAGCCTAGGCACAGCCCTCACTGGGGCCCCGTCACAGAGCAGGATAAGAGACCCTCCGCTGCTCCCCCACCCCCATGTACACACAACGGTAGACCTGGGGGAGCGGGGCCCCAGGCTGGGGGCAGGACGGCAAGGAGGCAAGAGCAGGGGAGCCTGAGAGGGAGTAGGGGCTGCTCCTGGGGGCCCCAGGGCGGGAAGGAGCTGGAGGGCCCCCCTCACTGTCACGCTTGGTAGGGGAGGCCCTAAGTGGGCTTGTCTAGGATGAAGAGACTGATGGTGGGGCCCAGCTGCCGGGGGGTCAGCTGTGAGTGGGGGGCGGCATGCCTGCTGGGGAGGGCAGGGGAGGGCCAGGCAACGTCTGGCCGCAGCCAGGGCCCAGCGAGGCTGACGGTGACCATGGCAGGGCCCTGGAGGTGAGGAGAGGGCGAGAACTGGAGGAGGGGGTCCCCCAACCTGGAGGCTGGGGAGCTTTCTGTTTCATTTGTAAAGCTTTGACTCAGGAGCCACGTACCAACCCAGAGTCTCCATGTTGCTCCTAACGTGGCTGGAACACACGGATGGGAGGCGGCGTGGGTTGACGTCCTGCTGGACCTCAGTAGGCGACGCTCTGATCAGTGAGGCTGAGAGCGCAGAGGTCCTCGACGGGGTCTCAACGGTGCGGACCCCGCAACACTAGACCCCTTCTCTGATTGTCTGCCAGCTGGATTCTTCCCCTTCCGCCCTGGGACCTGCGAGTGTGAGGTGGGTGAGTCTCGACCCCCGCAGCCTGGGAAGCCCCGCGGGTGGCCTCCCACCCCCCCTCCCCCAACCCTCCCCTCAGCCTGGGTCATCACCTCCCCTCCTTCTCCAGCAACACACAGCTTTGGGGGCTGAGTCTGCCAAACAGAGGAGAGGATGCCAATTAAATTCAAAGCTCAGATAAACAACTGTCTTTATTGTTTTTTAATAGACTCTTTAAAGAATGATTTTAAGTTTATAGGGAAATTGCTGAGAAAGTACAAAGGATTCCCATACACTCAGCTTCTCCTGCCCCTCAGCCTCCCATAGCATTAACACTTACACTAGCGTGACACGCCTGTGGCAGCCGATGGAGCAACGCTAATATACTGTTACTAGCTGAAGTCCTCACTTGGCGCGGAGGTTCACTCTTGGTGGGCATTCTACAGGTTTTGCCAGATGTTCAGTGACATGTGTCCATGTGATAGCACCTGCGGGGAGAGATGCTGCCCAGAAAACCCGCGGAGCGTCTCCTGTGCGCCCCGCTCCTGACCCCTGCAACCGTGGGTCGTCCTGTTGTCTCCATGGGTCTGCTTTGCCAGACTGGCCTCTAGTTAGGGCCACACGCTCGGTAGGCTTTGCAGGCTGGCTTCTCTCTCTTGGCCTTTACGTTTCCTCTGCGTCTCTTCACGGCTTCTTCATGGCTTTCCCTTTAGAGCTGAATGGTGCCACAGCAGACAGCAGAGGATGAGAGGGCTGGATGGCATCACCGACTCGATGGACGTGAGTTTGAGTGAACTCCATGAGTTGGTGATGGACAGGAAGGCCTGGCGTGCTGCAGTCCATGGGGCTGGAAAGAGTCAGACACGACTGAGCGGCTGAACGGGACTGGCCTGATACACCATCGTCTGATGTACTGCGGAAAGGTACCCACTCCCCACTGAGGGGCATCTTGATGGCCTCTCCATGCTGGCCATGATGAATAAGCTGCTGGACTCATCCAGGAGCCGGTTTTTGCAGGGACGAAGTTTTCAGCTCTCTGGGGTTAGGAACCAAGGATCGCGGTGGCTGAACTACGTGGTCGAAAGACGCCGCCTCGCGCTCCCACCAGCCACGAGGCGGCATCTGCTGGCGCCGGTGTTTCGGTCCGGGCCTTACAGACGTGCAGGGACATAGTTCTTTTATTTCAGGCAAACATTCTCATGTGTTAGATCTCACATCCTGACATGGATTCCCCCCACCCCGAGCTTGGTGCCAGGGAGGCCCCGCAGTGGCCCTGGGGAGGAGGCGCCCCCACAGGCGGGTGAGGAGGGGGGTGGGCAGGAGCCCTCCTGGGGGGTAGCCTCCCTGCTGTGCTTTGCCAGCCAGACTGGGGAGCGAGGGCTTCTTCCTGAGAGTAGTGGGCGTTCCTGGAGGGCTCCGAGTTGGGCGGTGGGTCGGGGGGAAGATAAGACGAGCCTGGAAGTGCCTTGGGGCTGCTGCTGAGGACCACAGTGCCTGAACAAGATGAAAGGGTGAGGCACACTGGACCTGCTAGGGAAGGTGCGGGGAGCAGAGGGCAGAGGTGAGAGGGGCTGTGGTTTCATATGAGGCGGTCACAGACCTTACGGAGGAGCCGGCATTCCCAGGGCACACGTGACCCCCAGCCACGTGACGGAGGCAGAGGGCGGGGTTGGGGGCGAGCCCCGGGCCTGCAGGTCTCCCCAGGTTCACAGGCCCAGAAGCTGAGCGAGTCTCCCCATCCTGGGGTCGGCAGGGCCTTCATGACAGAATACAACTGAGTAAATCATTGGCCACTGACCACGTGGTCACCCTCCAGCCCGTCTCCCCTCCTCGAGGTGGTGGGGGTCCTGGAGTCCCTCCCAACTCAGGGCAGGCTCTCCTGCCGTCAGCCCCCTTCCTTGGGTCTTTTCCCAAAGCTTCCCCGTGAACACCACCCCAGCCGCACAGAAAAGGGACTTGCTGTGAACATAGATGGCAAGGCATCCACGTCTGCTTCACAGCCCTCGGGGGTTTCAGGACTGGGGAGAAGACAGCAGGCGCTGTCCCCGGTGACACTGTTGCGGATCTCACTGCTGGGGCGCCAGGGGAGGGAGGTGTGGGCCGGGGCTGGGGGCAGCACCAGACATGTGGCTCTCAGGAACCTCAGCATCGCGGCCTGGTCTTGTAACCTGAGAGACTCGGAATGTTCCAGAAAGTTCCGAGGGCCCTTCTGAAGAGGGAGGGGGAGGGCAGTGCCCTCTGACAGAGGGTACGTGCAGTCGAGCACACGTCTCGTGAAAGATGTTTGTAATGGTTCTCATGCCTTTCTGGGCGTGAGGAGACGCAGGAAGCCGGGTTTACGGCGTGTTCTCCTGGAGCACGGTCTGCGGGCTGGTCCTGCCAGCTTTCCCAGCACGCCCCATCCTGCCCTTTGTCCTCAGCCCCTGAAGGGCGTGTTGCTGGCCAGCGCTGGTGGTGGGCGATAAGTTCATTCCTGTAGAGCTGGATGGGGGGCAACATTCCTTATTTTACGGCCCCTTCCCCATCCGTCCTCACTGCGGTCCAGACTCAGAGGGCGCGCGTGACCAGCCTGTTCCGTGGCGAGCATTTTCGCGACGGGCGGCTCGGGCCCTGTGACTGGACCAGACCCTGTCGCCAGCCGCCCCAGGCCTCGGGACCCCCAGCCTGATGCTCTGTCTCGGGCCACTTCTTCTTGCCCCTAGAATTTTGCACGGTCACAGCGACTGGTCTGAGGGAACTGTCTGTGTAATCATCATTGATTTTATCTGAGCTCAATCACGTTGTTTTCGATCAAAGAAACAATCGTCTTGTACAATAGGCGGAATTCACGTAATCTAACGAGGGGCGTCAGTAAGGTCCTGAGCGTGTCTTTGGGCTCAGAATGTCTATCAGGTGTGGCCCTGTATCTCCCCCGGTCATCTGGCCAGTCTGTTCCGTACCAGTTGCTATCTTTAAGGGAAATGATATACCTCTCATAAACGCCACCAAAGACGCACGTCCAAGGCCAGCGGCGGGTCATCGTGAGCCCTTACAGGACTGAGAAAGGAATGTTATCTTCTAAAGAGTTACATGGTTGACGTCAAGACAAGAAAAATAGATTTTTATGGTTGAGCAGGTATCCCTTTCCTTGGGGAGGTCTGGTTAATGCGTAATGCCCGCCGGAGGGGAGCGGGGAGGCCAAAGGGCAGGGGCAGAAAATGTCGTGTTAAAATTTTCCTTGCCTTGCCTTAGAACTTGAATTTTTTTTCCTCAGGTGTCTGCCATCCATGTTTAGAGGGACTGGTGTGGCCTGGCTTGAGGAGGTCTGCTGAGCCCCGCAGGTCTGTCCCCAGGAGTTCCTGGCACTGTTGTGGGACCACATGTCTGGCTTCCTGGAGGGTAGAGGGGTCGCCTCTCGCTGGGGTCTGCGCACAAGCACCGGGGTCCTCAGCAGGGAGGGAGCCAGGTGGGGGCCATGGGGACACTCGACGACCCAAGTGTCTGCACTCACACTTGGTTTGCACACCTTTCTGGCGTGTTTCTGGGTCACCCGTGTTTCTGACTCTGTCACCGGCCTGTCATTTGCTCACGGTCCTCTCTGAGGCTCCGTGATGGGCTCGTCTCTGGAGGTCCTGACCCCCAGCACCTCAGGACGCAGCTGTGCCCTTAGGAGCGGGGCCTTTGCAGAGGCAGTCAGGTGACGAGGCAGTCACTAGGGTAGGCCTGCTCCAGGGGGACCCAGGTCCCTGTGAGAAGAGGTCAGGACGTAGACAGACGCAGCGGGACGGCCCCGTGAAGACTTGGGGGAGCACGGCTGTCTGCAGGCAGAGCAGGGAGTCCTCCGGAGGACCCAGCCCTGCCCACACCTGGGTCTCGGGTTTCAGCCTCCAGGAGAACGAGAATAAATGTCTGCTGGTTAAGCTGCCCAGGCTGTGGGCCTTTGTCATGGCCACCTAGCAAACTAATTAGGGTGTTAATGTTTTCCTTATGGATTTCCAAGTGCATTTAATGTATTAATTATATCACTCCCTTGGGGCCTCAATGCAGGAGACACAGGCTTAATCCCTGGATTGGAAAGATCCCCTGGAGAAGGAAATGGCAACCCACCCACATATTCTTGCCTGAGAAATCCCACAGATAGAGGTACCTGGCGGGCTACAGCCCATGGGGTCGCAAAGAGTCAGACACGACTTAGTGACTGAGCAACAGCCATACCCCCTTGTCTACCGTATTTTACCCCAAATATTTCCCCAGTTTTGTCATCTGCCATTTGGCTTTTCAAAGACAGCTCTGCTGAGGTGTAGTTGGCATATTAACACAGTACACTGCCTGTTCTAAAACACATCCCGACACAGGCCCTGACCTGCGCCGACACCGGGAGACCGTCACCCCCGTCAGGATGGCAGGCACGTGCGTCGCCTCTGAGAGTCTCCTCTGGCCCTGCAGCCTCTCCCCCCACCCCTCCTGCCGTACCCCACCCCCAGTTCTTGAATAGCCCGTGCTATGTCCCTGTCCGTCTTCTAGGGCTTTCTATAAATGGAAGTACGTAGCGTGTACTCCTTCTTGCCTGACCTCTGTCTCTCAGCGTGACTATTTTGAGGTTCATCCGTGCCTTTTCGTGCGCCAGTGGGACATTCCGTCTGATTGCCATCGTATGGACACAAAAAGAATTTTGTTTATCCGTTCATCTGCTGATGGACCTTTGGCTTGTTTCCAGTTTTTGTCAATTAAAAATAAAGCTGCTATTTACATTCATGTGAAACTCTTTGTAAGGACAAACATTTCCTTTTCTCGTGGGGAAATGCCTACAAGTAGGGTTACAAGATCACATGTACGCTTAACTTTTGCAGAAAAAGAGACGCTGCCAACCCGTACCGGTTTGTGCTTCCAACAGAGACGTGGGCCCCTCCTTGCTGGCCATTTGGACGGTCCGTCTTCTTTATCTTAGCTTCTCTCCTAGAGTGGTGTCCTGTGACTTCACTTTGAGTTTTCCCAGTAACCGATGGTGTCGGGCACCGTTGCGCATCCTGATTTTCCGTCCAATTATCTTGTTTGGAGAAGTGTCACTTCGCAGACTGCGTTTTCCCCATTTTCAAAAGTGGGTTGACTGTTCTGTTTTGAGCATTCCTTATGTTTTCTGAATCAGCCCTGTGTGAAATGTGTGCTTTGCAAGGACTTTTCTCCCTGTCAGCTGCGCATCTTTTCACTGCCTTTTGCAGACCAAGGTTTAAAACGTCTTGAGGCATTTCAACTTACTCACTCTTTCTTTTTTTTTCTGGGATCACGCTTTCCATACCAAATGTAGGAGACTCTGCATTGTCTGAATTCACAGAGATTCTCCCCCGAGTTTTTATGGGTCTAGCTTTACATTTAGGTCTATGATTTGTTCATGTTGAGTTAATTTTGGATGTAGTATGAGGTATAAATCCAAGTCCTCCTCCTCCTATTTCTCCTCCATTTGCTGTGGATACCTGATTTATTGGAAAGGCTGTTGCTTCTGCACTGAGTTGCCCCTGCGCCTGTGGGTAATCAAGGTGTCCCTGAGTTGTAGTTGGCGATCTACGCGGCTTTTTCTTCTTGCCTGATTGCACCAGCGAGAACCTCGAGGGGAGCAGACAGTCTTGCCTTGTTCCTGGCTTAAGTGAGAAAACATTCAGTCTTAGAGGCCCTTGTTGGGCAAAGGACATTTTCCTCGATTCCTAAGTTTGCTGAGAGCTTTATTTTTTCAAGCAAGAAACCGGGAATGAGTGTTGAGTTGTGTCAAATGGTTTTTCTGCACCTACTGAGACGATTAGATGGTTTTTGTTTCTCAGTTTGTTAAAACGGTGAATTACTGACGGATTTTTAAATGTTGTCCCAACCCTGTGTTGCTGGGATAAAACGCACTTGGTCTCTACGTATTATCAGCGTTATACACATTGAGATCTGTTTGTTAATTTTGTTTAGGGCTTTTGTGTCTATGTTTATGAGGAATGGTGGTCTGTGACTTTCTCTTCTTGTACCACCTTCGGNAACCCTGTGTTGCTGGGATAAAATGCACTTGGTCTCTACGTATTATCAGCGTTATACACATTGAGATCTGTTTGTTAATTTTGTTTAGGGCTTTTGTGTCTATGTTTATGAGGAATGGTGGTCTGTGACTTTCTCTTCTTGTACCACCTTCAGTTTTGGTTACCAAGGTGGTCCTGGCCTCATAGATGAGTCAACTTTTTTTTGTGGAATTTCTACTTGGTTGTTCGGCAGCTCAGTCGTGCCCGACTCTCTGTGACCCCGTGGACTGCAGCGCGCCAGGCTTCCCTTCCACGCTCAAACCCATGTCCGTCGAGTCAGTGACGCCATCCAACCATCTCATCCTCTGTTGCCCCCTTCTCCTCCTGCCCTCCATCTTCCTAGCACCAGGGTCTTTTCCAAGGAGTCAGCTCTTCACATCAGGGGGCCAGAGTATTGGAGCTTCAGCTTCAGCATCAGTCCTTCCAGTGAATATTCAGAGTTGATTTCCTTTAGGTGTGATGTAATTGCTATTATTTTCTCTTTAGCCATTTGGTATAACCCACCAGCGAAGCCATCTGGGTCTGGAGTTTTCTCTGTGGGAAGGTTTTANCCAGAGTATTGGAGCTTCAGCTTCAGCATCAGTCCTTCCAGTGAATATTCAGAGTTGATTTCCTTTAGGTGTGATGTAATTGCTATTATTTTCTCTTTAGCCATTTGGTATAACCCACCAGCGAAGCCATCTGGGTCTGGAGTTTTCTCTGTGGGAAGGTTTTAAGCTGCACTTTCAATCCTTTAACAGACACAGTTGTTCAGATTACCTTTGTCTGACTGGTCTTTGGTATTTTGTTTTGAAAGACACTTTCATCTCACTTGTTAAGTTTATTGTCATAAAGTTGTGCATAATATTCCTTGGTTATTCTTTTAATAGCTGTACAATCTCTATTGGGCTTCCCTGATGACTCAGTTGGTAAAGAACGCCCCTACAGGGCAGGAGACCCCGGTTCAACGCCAGGGTCAGGAAGATCTGCTGTAGAAGGGATAGGCTATCCACTCCAGTCTTCTCGAGCTTCCCTGGTGGCTCAGCTGGGCAGAGTCTGCCTGCAGTTCGGGAGACCTGGGTTCGATCCCTGGGTTGGGAAGACCCCCTGGAGAAGGGAAGGGCCACCCCCTCTAGTGTTCTGGCCTGGAGAGTTCCGTGGGCTGTATAGTGCACGGGGCTGCAGAGAGTCCGACTCAGCCGAGCGGCGTTCACACTCGGCATTGATGCCGCCTCCTCATTCCTGATATCCGGCACTTCCTCTTTCACTTTCTGTCTTTTCCTGGTCTGGTTGATCAATTTTTATTGGTCTTCTCCAAAAGCGAAGTGTGGGGCTGGTTTTCCTGCTTTTGCTATTGTTCCTCTGTTTCCTGTTCCATCAGCTTCTTCCTGGTCTGTATTATTTCCTTTCTCAGGCTTACTTTGGGCTCTTTGGCCTTTGTTTTCCTACTTTTCTTTCGGCAGAAGCTGGGGTCCCTGATTTGAGCGCTGAAACCTCACCCCGAGTCCTGCTCTGGCCGTTTCGCATAAGTCCCCATGTGCTCTGTTTTCATTTTCATTCTGTTGAGAGTCCTTCCTAATTTCCTTTCCGATTTTTCCTTGACTCAAGGACTATTTAGAAGTGTGTTATTTAAATTCCAAATGTTTGAGAGTTTCTCAAAGACTTTTTCCTGTTATTGATTTAAAATTTAATTCCATTATGGTCAAGGAATATAATTTGTGTAACTTGAATCCTTCTCAACTTATTAAGCCTTGTTTAATGGCCCAGAACATGACCTATATTGGTAAATGTTCCGTGTGCGCTTGGAAAGAATGTGTATTTGAATGGCAGGCTCTATAAATGTCAATCAAGGCAAGTACTCCCCTAGTCTCCTCACTTCTTGCTGATTTTTCTGCACTAAACAATTAATCATTAATTTCCAATTAATTATTGATAGAGGGGTACTGAAATCTCGGAGTGTAACTGTGCACATTTATCCCGCCAGTTACAGCCTGTTAAGCTTTATGTATATTTCAAAGGTCTGTAACTCCTTGTAACCTTTGTGTGTCTTTGTATTTAAACCGTGCTTCTTGTAGGCAGTGCATAGCAGGATTCTTCCTTTTTTAACCCCGTATGACCGTCTCTGCCTCTTAACTGGGACGCTTAGACCAAGTCACACGTGATGTGCTTAACCGTGGGAGGACGCAAGTGCGCCGTTTCTCACCCGTGTTCTGTGGGTCCTGTCTCTCTTCTCTCCCCCTTGCCTCTTGTGCGTCAGCCAAGAGTTTCCTGTATTCCGTCTTGTCTCCTCTGCTGGCCCCTCTATCTGTGTTGCTGTTTGGCGGGTGCTTTAAGGGGTTTGCCGCGCTGGCTTTCCGCAGTTGCTTTTGACTGATCGGTTTTCCTCCCCCTTATGGCTCTTTTTTCCTGCTTCTTTGCCTGTTTGCTAATTTTTGATCAGATGCCAGACATTGTGTGTTTTCCCCCTCCTTCGTGCAGGACCCCTTTCTACTCCTACGAACATTCTGGAGCTTTGCACTGGGGAGCGGTTAAATCACCTGGCCGTGATCTGATCCTCTCTGGTCTGGATATTTTTGGGGTCTGTAAGGTGGGCCTGGGGAAGTGCCCCATTCGGGGTTAACTGTTCCCAGTGTAATGCAGGAATTTTCCAAGTGCCCAAGGCCCCGTGAAGTGTCCATTTTCCAAGTCTGGCTGGTGGGAACGGACCCTGTTCCCAGCCCTGCCTGAGCAGTGGACATTGGCTCCTCCGCCCCTCCTGGTGTTTCTCTTCCAAGCCTTGAATAATTTCCTCCCAGGCACATGTTGCTCTTTACCCGACTGGATATGTGAGTGGGCCTCTCTGCAGGCCTCCAGGGCTCTCTGCTCACGCGCTCCTCGCCAACACTCTGTGCCATGAACTTTTGTTGCCTGGGTCCCCCTGGACCCTCAGTTCTTTCTCACCAGTTCAAGGATCCCACTGGACTCCCCCGTTTCCCCTTCCTCTCTCGAGGAAGCAAGTTGAGCAATTCTAAGCCTGAGGCTTTTGTTTCTTATCTCCTAGGGACCAGTGCTCTTAACTGTGTGCTGTTTACTGTCCTGAAAAATAAATTGTTTCATGCACATATATGGTTTCTCCTTGTTGCTGCTTTGTTTGGAGGATTGCTCCAGGCAGGAGGATAAATGTGGTCCCTGTTTCTCCATCTTGCCCAGAAGCAAATGTCTGCCTTTTAATTTGGATGAGCATTTTCTGATATACAGAAACAGACCTTTTAAGCCATGAGATTTACTGAGTCTTTTCTTCCACGATACTTTCATTGTTTGTAAGCTTAGAAAACTGTTGCCAGGATGAAAACAGATAAATACATACCTGTATTTCTGTAGAGTTTTATTTTAAACTTTTTTTTTCCCCCCTCATACTGACCTTCTGTAACTCTCCTGGCTTGTATTTTTGATACGTGGTGTATTTGGTCCTGGAGTAGAAGAAAAGTCTCATTACCCTTTCTCTCTTCCTGAATGCATTTCTGATTTTTCTTAACCTCCTGACTAAATATCCTGCAGCCTCGGATGGAGGTGCTGCCAGATGCTTAGGGTTTCGTGGTTATCAGGATGATAGACGTTGTGGAATTGAAGTAACGCGTACGGCCTACAGGCGACGAGGGGCTCCACGCCACTGCCTGTGCCTGGCGCCACGTCTTCTCGTGTGACCTTGGCCCTCAGCTCAGCCCACTCTGAGCTCCAGTTTGCTCTTCTGGAAAATGCAAGTGATGGGAGTGTTGGCCTCCCGGGGCTCCTGTGAGGATTTCCAGAGACAAAGGCGAGGCGGCTCTGCCCGGCTGCTGGTCTGCAGGGAGCCCTCCGCACACATCAGATAGGCTGCCTTCACTCCTGAAATCTGCTCTTAATTTTCAAAATTTTCTTGGCTCTTCCTGCCTGTTTTTCCTTGTATGCGAATTTTAGGTTTGTCTTGCCAACTCCCTCCCCACCCCTGGCTCACCCCTCACCCCCAAATAAATCCTATCAGAATTTTGGTTGGAAATCTGGCGAACCTATACACGAATCTGGGAAGACCTGATGTTTGCAAATGTCCTGCCCGAGCACGTGGTGTGTTTTCTCTCTCTTTCTTTTCCAGACTCCACGTTTTTGTTTCTCGTTACAGCATGTTGTTTTCTTCCTACAGATCCTGAACATTTCTGAAGAGGGTTTCTGCGAAGTATTTTTTATGTTCTTCGCACCCCCTCTCCTTTTTGCTTGAGAATACCATTTTTTAAAGTTCGGCTTCATCTTCTAACTGGTGGTTGCTAGAAAATCACGAAAATATTGGTGTGACTGTGTCTTTTGCGTCTGGCGCCCCTCCTGGATCCCCAACCGCTCCGAGTGCCTTCCCCCGGCTCTCTTGGGGCTCCTCGGAATGCGGCATTTCGGCCTCCTCCTTTCCAGAAGGTGCACATCTTATTTCCGTTTAACGTCTTTTGCATTGTCTTCAGTTTATAGAGCGGGGCTGAGCAGTGATGGTAAAAGCAGGCATCCTTGTTTGGTTCCTGTCTTGGACTGCGGATACCCCTGCGTTCCACCATCCAGGGTAGATAAAGGAAGTGCTTATTTATAATTTTCTATAGTTTATTGAGCGTGGTGTTTTGTTCTCAGAAATAAGGACTGACTTTCAGCAAAGGTCCTTCCCCCGATGTTTAACAATCATGAACTATTTAGGACCTGCCAGAAACATAAATAAAAGTAGGAAGAACCTGCGTCTGCCGCCCACCACTTGGCTTAAGAAAGGCGAAGGACGTGAGGAAGGGTCCCGGGGCTCTGAGCGACCCCTCCCCAGAGAAGCCCTCCCCCGCAGAGGGGACTGTTCATCTGAGAGGTGCATTCCTCACAGGCAGGCCTGTGTAACTTATTGCCATGTATTGAGCCACATCTGGGGAGTCCCATGGCCCTGTGTTTTCCCTTTGGCGCCTTTCTCAGCGCTCCCAGCGCTCTTTGGGAACCTTGGCCAGGGCATGCACGCAGCCCGGGGTCATTGTTTTAACCACGTCAACTCCACTCACAGGTACTCCCCAGCGTGCCTCCTCTTGGTGGAGGACTGGAGCTGCTCTAATTTTCCGTAATTACCAACAAGAGTGTGCACTCAGCAGAAATCAGTGGGCCTTTGCAAGCTGCCCAGGGGCGGACAAATGAGTCTCCCAGGTCTCATCCTCCAACGCCTTCTCCCAGGATGAGCAAGCACGCTTCAGCGAACACCTCTCTCCCCAGGCCTTGAAAGGGAGGTGCAGACAGGAGTCTTGTGAGAACAGGGCCCCCCTCCCGGAGCACGGCCCCGGATCACACCGCCGACACGGGGCCTCCGGCGTTCCGGACGCGATCAAGGCCGCGCATGCCGCTCGCCCGGCCCTTTCATCTCTCTCGGTCTGGCAGAGGTCATCACTTTTTTGTTGTTCTTCTCAGTCACTTTATTAACGTTTCAGATGCCAATGCCGTAACATCCGTGTTTGTTTACAGTTGAACTTGACATTGCCAGACAGCCGTTCTTTCCTTAAGTAGCCATGATGAAGCCGTTGTCTTCACATGATATTTCATTCCTTCTCCACCCGCGCTCACAGTAAACCCAAGTGTAAAAAGATTTGGAACAGCAGACTGTACGCGTCCTTGTGTGAATTCCATGTTTTTGGTGGCGTCCAGCGCACTGTTTACTTCCTTTCACGGGAGTGTAGTCGATTTACGAAATGGAGTCCGTCACTGCTGTGGAGCAAAGTGATTCGGTCATACACACACACATTCTCTTTCTTTCTTAATATTGTCTTCCATGACGTTTATCACAGGATATTGAATTGTCCTTCACTCGTTCTTTTTTGCTCGGAAGGGTCGGTGACAGCTGTGAAGAGCCTGGGCCAGTTTTCTTGAAGAGGATCTCACGGTCGAATTGGTTGGACGGCTTCTTCACGGCCAGAGCCAGGCTGAACTGTGGGGCCGGGATACGGCTTCAGTGGCGCTGGGTCCTCTGGGCTCTTCACGGCCAGGGGCCCGAGGCCCGAGGCTCTCACTGCTGATCACCAGCTTCAGATGGGCTCACTACCTTTCTGTTTCCAGGCACCATTTTAACTTGAAAAATAATGGGAGAAGCGTTCCCCTCTAGGGTGCGAGGCGCTCATCCTGATTGAGCCTGAATTTTATGCTAAGGAAAGCAGCCTGTCGGCGGCCTATCAGACGTCTGCGCGACATCTGCTTTGATCTTTCAGGGACAGGTGCCCTGACCAGAAGGACACCTGGTGTCCGTGTTAAAATAAAGATGGAGCACCTCCCTTCCCGGACACCAGTGCTCCTCCTTCAACAGGACGCCCTTCCCGGGTGCGGAGGCCGCGCTGGCTCGCTGGCTGTGCACTTTGTCCCCACGGTCGCGTCCGGCTCTTTGCGGCCCCCCCGGCTCCCCTGTCCGTGGCATTCTCCAGGCAAGAACACTGGAGTGGGTAGCCGTGCCCTTCTCCAGGGGGTCTTCCTGACCCAGGGACCCAACCCGCGTCTCCCCCATTGCAGGCACGGTCTTTACCATCCGAGCCACCGGCGAGGCCCACTTTATAGTAAAACGGAACTTTAAACAAGCAGTGGGGACGGCTACCAGCTCCCGTCAGATGGGCAGCGCCCACAGGAGCCCTGACTGGCTTCTACACCTGGAACACATCCCCTCCTTGCAAGGCCTTGTCTGGCCCTAAAGTGGCCTGGATGGGGACTCTTTGGACACTTCAAAATGGATTTTTTTTGCACTTATAGTTAAAGAAGGCTAGCTCTGTGAATCATCCCTTTCTCAAGATTCTGACCCTGAGAGAACAGAAGTGCTCCCGGGAGGAAGCTTGCTGTTAGAGCTCTGACCAGGCCCTTGAAATGCAAGCACAACCCCCATCGCTTGTGACTGCAGCCTTGGTTCAGCTGCTGCTGCTAAGTCACTTCAGTCGTGTCCAAGTCTGTGCTAGAAGAACCTAAAACTGAAAAAAAATAAGGGGAACTTTTAAAATTGAATCAGGAAAACTATGAGATCTTTGTCTGGTCTATCTGGATATATGTACATCTTTGTATACTTATAAATAGGGTCCTTTGTTACTTGTGGTTAGTATTACCAAAATTAATTTGTAAAAGAGCTCTATTTAGTTGACTTACAGTATAGGCTTCACTGGTGGCTCAGACAGTGAGGAATCCGCCTGCAGTGCAGGAGACCCCGGCTTGATCCCTAGGTTGGGAAGGTCCCCCGGAGAAGGGAAAGGCTCCAGTGTTCTTGCCTGGAGAGTCCCAGGAACTGAGGAGCCTGGCGGCTCCAGTCCTTGGGGTCGCAAAGAGCAACTGACTGAAGACGCACACAAGTTCAAGCGCTTGTACTTTAAATGTAATGTGTAAATACTTCCAGACGTAACAAAACACGAATCTAAGCTTTCAGAAGGAGTCGTGTGATAAGGACTGATCTTCAGTACAGGAAGGTAAATGTAAGCCGTTGGTTTGATTACCACAGGCATGTCCTTAGGGCCACTGACGTTAAGTTTAATTAAGAGAACGGCTGCTGGGTGCCGAAGGGGAGGGAGGTGGAGGAGGGGTGGAGGGGGAGTTTGGGCTTAGCAGATGAAGACTCTTACACAGAGAATGGATAAACAGCAAGGCCCTGCTGTCTAGCACAGGGGACTATATTCAGTATCCTGTGATAAACCGTTATGGAAAAGCATGCTAAAGAATTTGTATGTGTGTGAATAACTGAGTCACTTTGCTGTGCAGCAGAGATTGGCGTAACGTTGTGAATCAACTACACTTCATTTAAAAAACCCGAGGGACTTCCCTGGCGGCCCAGTGGTTAGGACTCTGCGCCTCCAATGGAAGTGGTGTGGGTTTCATCCCTGCTCAGGGAAGTAATGTAAAAATTAAAAAATCGAGGGAAAAGGATAATTGTGTTTTATGGTATGTCTACCTAAAAACAGTTTCTCCAGATTTGGGTAATTTGAAACTTTGGTTTTGCTAAATTATATTAAAAGATGGGAATTCATTACATAGCCAGATCACTTCCAATGGAGATAAAATACTAAGACAAACTTGCTAAGCAAGTCCAAGTTTACCTACTGTATCTTCTTAAAAGAGAAACTGAAGCTGTTTGGGTTTCCTGGACACAAGTCCAGACATGTCCTGGACACATTGAGGAAATATATCGTGCTGAGGGGGAATGGACGTTTCTAGAGGTTACAGAATGGGTTTACAAGTTCGCCCATCAGGAGATATTGAGATGACAAACAGTTCACAGTTGCTTGTTTCTTGGATTTTGCTAAAGATTCAGGTTTTTTTAAGGGCTTCAAATTATAGTATATATGTAATTAAAGCTACTGCAACCTGGGTCCCATCGACAGGCGAATGTGTAC
Organism: Neotragus moschatus; assembly: GCA_006410615.1. Classification (NCBI taxonomy): domain Eukaryota; kingdom Metazoa; phylum Chordata; class Mammalia; order Artiodactyla; family Bovidae; genus Neotragus; species Neotragus moschatus. Next base: position 19,451 of record SJYA01005047.1, read on the forward strand.
ACAGGAGCTGTGTACGTGTGCACGACGGGATGCTACTCAGCGGTACAAATGAACACATTGGGGTCGGTTCTAATGAGGTGGGTGAACCGAGAACCTATTATACAGAGTGAAGTAAGCCAGAAGGAGAAAAGCAACCATCGCGCACGCGGAGTCCAGAAAGACGGTGCTGGTGAACCCCTTCTCAGGGCAGCAGCGGAGGGGCAGACGTAGAGGGTAGACTCGTGGGCCCAGAGGAGGACGCGAGGGCGGGACGCACGGACGGAGCAGCCTGGAGACGTGAACACCACCGTGTGTGAGACAGAAGCCGCTGTGTGACGCAGGAGCTCGGCCCGGTGCTCCGGGACAACCTGGAGGGGTGGGAAGTGGGGAGGTGGGAGGGAGGGACGCACGAGTGTCCGTGGCCAGTTCACATCGATGCGTGGCAGAGACCAGCACAGCCTCGTAAAGCAATCGTCCCTCAGTTAAAAATAAATAAAGTTTTAAAAAGCCACTTTAAAAAGGGAAACATTTCAGCATACAGGGAGGAAGCTGGGAAGGAAAATAATAAGATGCATGTTTTCAGTAAAATAAGGCATGAAGAATGGAAATAAATTAAGGGCAAAGAGTGTGATGTTGTCCTGAAGAATTTTAAAGAGATTCTTGTGTGGCAGGAAGCAGCACAATATTGTAAAGCAAATATCCTTTAATTAAAGATAAATAAATTTAAAAAGTAAAGATATGAAACTAATTAGGCTTATTTAGGATGTCAAATTACATGGGAAATATTATCAAACAAAAAACAACATCAAGCCTTCTTCATGTTATGTCTGTATAAATATATTATACATTATGTGTTCCAGAAATTACATGAGATTCCTGGAAGCCTTGTGTGTCCGGACATGAAATGTTATCGGACATAAAAACTGAGGCTCCCACTGAAGGGACTGAACTCAAGAATTAGGGTAAAAAAACAGGGTCTGTAAAGTTTATGGCACATGCAGACAAAGTCCACTCTGCGTCCACGAAACTCATCCCTCACCGTCAGACGTCTCCCATCCTGATGACCTTGTAAGATAGCAATAGCCTGCTCCTAAATCAGAGAAATTAAGATGGGTAAACAACGGCTGTAAATTAACTGAACAATCTGGGCTGTGGGAAACCCAAGACTGCTGCCTGCTTCCTCCCGTCTCCCTGACAAACCCTATTTTTTATTTGATGGAGTAAAGCCTTCCCTTGATGCAAGGCTTATGGCCTCACAATGACAAAGAAACTGTTTAAGAATGTGTGCTCCACTTGGCCTTTCCCTTCCACAGTCTCCAGCAATCAAGGCACCCACTTCACTGGGCAAATCATACGAGTCTTGAAAACAATAATAATAAAAAAAAGAACCTCACAAACTTCTTGAAATTTTCTGTATTCCTATCACTCTCAGTCATCAGGCAAGGTCAACAAAGCTAACGGAGAACCTGGGCTCAAACAGGACAAAAGCTAATTACATGGCACTGAGTGACCTGGTAAGTATGATTACAATTTTTACGACTTTTTGTTTGGCATGTTCCTGGCTTTGAATCTCTGTTTTCCAGATGTAAAAGAGCCTCTCCCCTTAAGCTGATTGTGACTGGAAGCAATTTCGTAAATTGCCACCTTTGTAAACAGAATTGAAGCACTGATCTCTTCTCGGTGCCCGATCCCTTCAGCATCAGGAAACTTGAGTGTCCAGCAGCCTTTCCAGGTGAATAAGGACGGCCACTTCCTGGCAGGCACAGCAATCTCAAAACACTCTGGACCTTGAGAAGACAGGGTTGCACGCAGACCTATAGGTGCTTCTGGCAGTCTGATAGCCTAGCTTTCCTGGCCATGGGAGGCCTTTGAAAAGTCCAATTTGAGATTCTTTGTGAGTTAGTTTCCACACCGCCAAATTCGAAAGTGCCCATAACCCCAAAGAGGGTTTCCCTGGTGGCTCAGCTGCTAAAGAATCCTCCTGCAATTTGGGAGAGCCGGGTTCGATCCCTGGGTTGGGAAGATCCCCTGGAGAAGGGAGCAGCTCCCCACTCCAGTATTCTGGCCTGGAGAATTCTATGGACTGTATAGTCCATGGGGTCGACCCCACAGACGGCAGCCCACCAGGCTCCGCCGTCCCTGGGATTCTCCAGACAAGAACACTGGAGTGGGTTGCCATTGCCTTCTCCAATGCATGAAAGTGAAGTCACTGGGTTGTGTCCAGCTCTCAGCGACCCCATGGACTGCACCCTACCAGGCTCCTCCGTCCATGGGACTTTCCAGGGAAGAGTACTGGAGTGGGGTGCCATTGCCTTCTCTGGAGAACAGTAGGGAGGCTCCTAAAGAAACTAAAAATAGAACTTCCATGTGATTTAGCAATTCCACTTCTGGGTATATATCCAAAGAATGAGAAANCCCTACCAGGCTCCTCCGTCCATGGGACTTTCCAGGGAAGAGTACTGGAGTGGGGTGCCATTGCCTTCTCTGGAGAACAGTAGGGAGGCTCCTAAAGAAACTAAAAATAGAACTTCCATGTGATTTAGCAATTCCACTTCTGGGTATATATCCAAAGAATGAGAAAGCACGAATTTGAAGAGACACATGCGCCCCGGCGTTCATAACAGCGTTGTTTACAATGTGAAAGCTACCCAAGTGCTCACCAGTGGGTGAGTGTCTCAGGAAGATGTGGTGTATGTATACATTCTCTACATATAATGTACACAGTGGGGTGTTTTATGGTGGTTGTTTAGTCGCTAAGTCATGTCCAGCTCTTTTGTGACCCCGTGGACTGCAGCCTGCCAGGCCTCTCGTTCCACGGGGTTTCCCAGCAAGAGCACTGCAGTGGGCTGCCATTGCCTTCTCCAATGCATGAAAGTGAAGTCACTGAGTCGTGTCCAACTCTCAGCGACCCCATGGACTGCAGCCTGCCAGGCCTCTCGTTCCTCGGGGTTTCCCAGCAAGGGCGCTGCAGCGGGCTGCCGTCGCCTTCCCCGGCCGGCTCCTCCGACCCAGGGGTTGAACCCACCCCTCCTGCATTAGCAGGTGGAGTCTTTGCCGCTGAGCCACCAGGGGAGCCCCTGGAACATTACTCACCCATAGAAACGAACTTCTGCCATTTGTCAGCAATGTGAAGTAACTTGGAGAATGTCAAGGTAAATGAAGTCAGACAAAGACAAATAGGCTATGGCATCGTGTTTATGTGGGACCTAAAAATAAGGCAAATGACTGTACATCAAAAAACAGAAACCGATTCACAGATATACAGAACAAATTAGTGGTTATCAGTGGGAAGAAGGAAGGGGAAGAGGCGAGACGGAAGCGTGGGGTTCAGAGGCACAGACCGCTGAGCATGGCAGTGAACTGCCGGGGTTTCCCCGGTCACCCCGGAGTTGAGGCTCCATGCCACCCCTGCAGGGCGCCCAGGCTTGGCCCTGGTCTGGGAGCTGAGAACCACTCGCTGTACATGCAGTGAAAAAAAGAAGTGAAACCAGATAACCAACAAGGACACACCGCGCAGCCCAGGGAAGTGCGGCCACGGTGATCACTGCGGACGGAGGATCATCTGTGAGAAGGACCACTCACCATGTCACACACCCCGGAGAAGGCAGCAGCGCCCACTCCAGCACTCTCGCCTGGAGAGTCCCACGGACGGAGGAGCCTGGGGGGCCGCAGTCCACGGCGTCGCACAGGGTCGGACACGACTGAGCGACCTCACTTTCACTTTTCACTTTCATGCACCGGAGAAGGAAATGGCAGCCCACTCCAGTGCTCTTGCCTGGAGAGTCCCAGGGACGGGGGAGCCTGGGGGGCTGCCGTCTCTGGGGTCGCACAGGATCGGACACGACTGACGCGACGCAGCAGCAGCAGCAGCAGGTCACATGCCCAAAGCTAGTGTAATTTTGCAAATCATCTAACCCTCAATGAAAAAGAAAGAGCCTTAGGTAAACAACCAGGCCACGTTTCTTGAAGCCAGATTTATTTTTGCAGAGACTCTTAATCTGCCCATATTTGATGGAAATAAGGATGACTTTAGAGAGACAACATGTGTTTCAACCGTGCACCTTTGTGGACATTAAGCTCCGGTGCTGTTGCCTTTGAGGCTTGGTATTTTCTGCTTAAAACTCACTTCCTAAATGACTCCTAAAGTTTGGGTAAATTATTAAAAGGATGTTCTAAGCTGCTTTCTGAGGCTCATCGCAGCAAATTACCTTTGGATGAAGGTCAGACACCGTATGCCCTGCACCCAGGAGACTGTGTACACTGAAAAAGACCTCACTTAAAGGACTTTCTCTCCAGCCTGGATGGAAGGGCCCTTGCCGGCACTCTTCACTAGCCCACGCACAGTGAGACTGAAGGGAACTGACTCCTGAGTTCGCATTTCCCACTTTGCAAAGGCCTCGGCATCAGGCTGGTCTGCAGAGAAGACTGTTGACCTCGAACTCACCTTGAAACGTCCACTAGGACAAGAGCCTGAGACTGCAGTGGGGGCAGCTGGCCCCAGGAATCCGGGCCAGGCCAGCAAGACCCACCCTGCTCGTCCCGCTGGACTGCCACGCAAACGTCTGTCTCCCTAGCAAAGGAAAAAGTTGTTGTTCTGGCTATACTTTTGCCCCAGTGTTCAGGATGGAAAGAAAATTCTTTGGTAAAGTTGTCACAAAGTACCTCTAGGGCGAGCAAAGTAACTGACCATTGGACCTGTCATCGAATTCCTTGGTCAGAGCGAGATTGATGTAGGCCCCTCATAGCAGCCGTCACTGACATTTCAGATGTTCCTAAGATAACCACTCAGCTAGACAAGCCTCCCTCTGGCCTGACCTTTCAGGTTCAAATTCTTCAGCATATGAACGACTCCTCCTCTTGCCTGATATTTCCCTCTGTTCTTAAGAGGCCAAGCACAGCTTCCCTGGGACACCCCCAGCCCCACTCTGACCCTTTCTTAATTAACAAACGTTGTCAAGAGAAAAACACAAGTCAACGAAGCCAGCAACTCCTGTCAAACACCATTACAGATGGCTTTTGGAAAGATTGCGGAGGAAATGACCCATGGTTTAACACCATGTTAACAAAACTCCCAATTAATGAGGCTATCAATGAGGGCTCTCGGGGAGGAATCACGCTCATTTCCCAGGTTTCTGTTTGGTGTTGGAAATGATCCACCTTGCCAAGGATGGGCACGTAAACATCTCAACAGCTGGCAAACAGATTTATGGTTGCTGGCTTATTAAGTTTTCCCACTGTCAATACACAAGGAAGTAAACGGTCCTCCTTTCTCTCCCCATTAGAGAGTCAGGAGATCTGTGTCAGCGGGGCACCAAGACACTGGTGGCAAAAAGTCTCTTAGAAAAACGAATTCCTAGCACAGGAATGTGTATAAACAGATGATCAGAAACCCATCAGGCACCACTGGTCAAATAGCTGAAGAGGCTGCAAAAAGCGCTGAAGCAAAACAGACATCCTTCCACTCCCTCGCCCGGGTCATGTTAGATAACAGGGCTGCCTTGGATGCTCTGCTGGCAGGACGGGGGGGCGTCTGTGCTACGGCGAAAACTTCTTGTTACATTTACCTCCGGAGCAGCTGAGACTCGCCTAGAAGGAATTTCCCAAGATGTAAGAAAAACTGACCCCTTAAATGACCTGCTTAGCTGGCTCTTTGCAGGCATGAGCAATTTTTTCCCAGTCTGCTTTATAGATAATTATTATTTTCATAACATGTATTTATCAGTCTTTTCCTGTCAATCCGATCATGACACAAGTCTATTGCCAAATGTTTATATGACCGTTCAGTGTGGTTGATAAAATGCAACGCCTGTGAAATGTTTCCCCATTAGCAAGACTCTTCGCTTGTTTACTGAGTCTGACTAGCGTCTACCCTATGTGGATAAAACCAAGCAAATCTCTGCACACACGGAAATGAACAAAGGAGGCCTAATGCGAGGGGCAGGATGGACCCAGGGTGGACAGTGAGCATCCTGCCATCAAGGGACAAATATTTTGGTTACTGATGCTTTCTATGGAAACATGTACAATCAAAGGAGAGAAATAACAAAAGTAATTTTGGCATGTTCAGGGTTGGGGGAAATTATTCCGGCTTGTACGTGATTCAGTTTAAACGTTATGCTCAGTCAAAATGGCCTGTTTGTGGCCTACCCCACAGGCACTGTTCATCTGCTTTAATCATTCAAGAGAAGGGCGTATTGACCAGAGGTAAAGAGTGTCCATATGACAGATAAAGGCAAGCACTTCCTTTCCTGGGATGCCAGCGCTGGCGCTCCTTTGATGATAAGACCGCCTTCCCAGGCGCCGAGGCCATCCTGACTCACTGTGTACATGCTGGTCTGTTTTTTCTCGAAACCTTGAAGGAATGTACCCCTGACTTGTTTGATGTTCTTTGTTCTGAGAAGACATAAAACGGGGCTGAGAAACGTGCTTCCAGGCAGCGGTCCGTGGGCGTCATGCGAGAGGCTGCCTTCCGGGCTACAGTCCTCTGTTGGGCTCAGGATTCCTTTCCATGCCCGTGGTAGATTGCGCGCATATTTCTGTCAGCCTAAGTCACGAGCAGGTGTGACACGAGACAGAGTGTTCTGTGTGCACTGGTTTCTCATCCCGGCTTGTCTCCAGCCTGTGCCGACCTCTGCCTCCGTCGTGTATCACGCGAGAGCCGCCTCTCTCAGTCCACCGTTCCCCTGCACTGATGGACCGCGTTCGTTCCCCTCCCTGGCATCTGTGTTCTGCTCACCTCGTTGATCTGAGCTGACATCTGGGCTCATCTATATTTGATTTCCCACTTGCTGCACTCACTCAGGCTCTCTTTGCTGTGGCTGACTGCTCCCAATTTGGCCCACTTCTCTGTGCAATTGCTTGCCTTCCTGAAGTGTCCTCAAGTTCTTGCAGAGCGGTCCTCGGTGTCTAAGGGGGATTGGTTCTGAGACCCCACAGATATCAACATCTGGGGATGGCTAAGTCCCTTCTATAAAACGGTGGTACGTCTACACATACCCTACCTAAAGCCCCCACGGTCTTCAGATCATCTCTACATTATTTATAATACCGAATACAATGGGAAGGGCTTCCCTGGTGGCTCAGTGGTAAAGGACCCCCCTGCCAGTGCGGGAGACGTGCAAGACGCAGATTCAAACCCGTGGTAGAGAAGCTCCCCTGGAGAAGGAAACGGCAGCCCACCCCAGCATTCTTGCCTGGGAAACCCCATGGACACAGGAGCCTGGAAGGCTACAGTCTGTGGGGCTGCAAAGTGCCAGACGTGACTTAGTGGCTGAACCACAGCAACAACAACAGCGCAGTGTGTATGTGCGTAACTAGCTGTGAACAGCTCCTGTAAATAGCGCATAAATCGTCACTGACACACGGCGGATGCGAACTGTGCTTTCGAGAACTTCCTAGAAGGTTCTTTCCTGAGTATTTTCAATCCGAGGCAGGTTGAATCCAGAGGCCGAGGGCCTACTGTATACACCGAACCCTAATTCTTCATCTCTGATGTGTGTGTTACAAAGACCTCCTCCCAAGAGATGCCTTGCGTTTTCACTTGTGGTATCCTTCAGTGCAGAGAAGCCTATTTTTTAAAGCCTCATCCTTGTTGAGTGTCTTGACCTTCTGCCTTATGGTCTGTGGAGTTTGTGCCTGTCTAAGACGTTTTCCTTGCTAGTTCAGCTTCCTGATGATTGTCCTATACTTTTTTCTTGAAAGTTCAAATGTCTTCTTTATGAGACGTAGAGCTTTCAGTGATCAGGATTGAAACCTGTCAANAAGAACAGTTCTTTTAGAGACTGACATGGAATAGACGTTAAAATCACAACCCTTGGAAAAAAAAAAAAAATCAGGATTGATCTGATTGATATTTGGTTAGACAATATTTGATCAAGATTAGATCTTTTCCTCCCCAAACTTCAGTTTTTATAACTCTCTTCTATGGGAAAATGGCAGAAAACGGGAAGCAAAGGGCATCAAGAGTTAAGACAAATGTCAGTCCCCAGCGTTTTATTTTTTTAAACAGGAAATAGGGCAAGGATGACAAGTACACTGGCCATGATTTAATTTGTGACGGCGCAAAGGAGAGCTTGCCAACCGGTAGTTTTTCAGAGGAGGTCTCGAAACCGCAGATGACAGAAAAAGCACTGGGCTGTCTTCAAACATTGAAATAATTAGCCTCACCATTGTATCCAATTTTATTGTTCTGAATGACTCTTGAAAATAAATGACATCTGACTCATGGTAAGGAAAAGATGCGATTTTTAAAAACTGGAAATTACTAATAAAAATTGGCCACCTCTAAATTCATTCACTCTTCATTTTTAAAATTCATTCTTACATCTGACAAAATTCAGGCTGCATAGTAATTGATAATTTCTGATCTCTCTGAAAGGTAGCCCCAAGAAAGGCAGTGAAATAAAGGCCTCTGAGCAGCCAAAAAAGATGTGACATGAGGGCTTATGGAAAAGCCTTTAAGGACCTTAATTTAGAGTACTTCTTCCTATCTAACTAAACTCTACCCAACTTGGTTACCAGTTTCCAGCCCACTGCAGAAGTGATAACTGAAACGAAATACAGACTCTTAAAGCAGGAATCTAACAAACATAAGAGGCAACAAACAATTTAAATGAGACCATAAAACACCTAATTCTTAAGGTATGGGGTCTTTCCATTTAAAGGTAAAACTATACCGACCTGGAGATGAGAATGAGTTTAAATTTTGTTTAAGTACTTCTCTTTTGGATGATAGAAAGTGCAATCCATTTTAAGAAACCCAAAGAAAATTACAGTCATTTTGCACAGGATTTTTGTTATAATTCAGTTACCCCCAGAGCTGGCTACCCTAAAATTAATCATGCTCCAAAGGAAATGCCAGAGCAAATGACCCTTATCCATTAAAAAAAAAAAAAAAAAAAAATCACAGGGGGAAAACACCTGTCTGATATCATTAAAAACACACAACATGAGAAGGATTCCTTTACTGAATGGTCAAGACAGAAACTAGGACTGGGATCATAAACTAGGAATGATGTGACCACCATGACTGATCTATACTCTTAATAAAACAAAACAACCAAAAAACTCAGAACTCAGTTCCACTATTTTGTATTACTTTACAGGATGACCATAGGATGGTCCATGTACCCAGAGTAAAGTCTAGCCATAAGCTGTTTTGCCTTTTAAAAGACACAGGACTTCCCTGGTGGTCAAGTGGTTAAGAATCCGCCTGCCAAGGCAGGGGGGCAGGGGTCTGATCCCTGGTCTGGGAAGATCTCACACGCTGAGGAGCAACCAAGCCCGTGTGCCACAACAAAGACCCAGTGCAGCCAAAATTAAATAAATAAATTTGTTTTTAAAAGTAAAGATAAACATGATCGGAGAGATGGCAGGGAGTAAAGTCATTATGACAAGGGTTAGAATCAAGAGCAGCCCAAACCCTCTCCACGAATGTACTCTCAAGGCCTTGTCTGTGGTGCGTTCTGAGCTGAGGAAGTACTATGACATGTGTTTAATTTGTTAGCTATCTTACATATGGAAACAAAATATGGTCTAACCGGCTGGCAGAGCAGGAAGATATTTCTTCAGTGCTTTTTCAGATGGAAACTTTAAAAAGGGGAACGAATATATTAAGATAAAAGGCACACAGACTGCCTCAAGTCAATGGCTTAGGGGGAAAGCTGGCTGATTCTCAGTAAGTTAAAAGCCTTGGGAAACATCCAAGGTTCAGCATCAAGTTGCAGGAATCATATTAAACTTTACAACTCTTGCTTCTTGATTCAGTGACGCATTCTGGCCACTTCCTTGTATCTTCACCACTGCTTCAAGCAACAAGGCAAGAACCCACCTTATTTCTCTGTGAATACTGGCTGATACCAAAAAAAAAAAAAAAAAATGCTGGTTAATATGTCACACTAGCATTTTTGAAGGGGTTCATTTTGACACGTGCCATCTAATTAGAAACTGCATCCAGTGCTGACAGAAAACATCAAGTGAACTAGTAGGGTTTGATTTCTGAAATACTGGCAATATGCTCAGGGATGAAGTAAGGTCTTAAAAATTGCCAGATGTAACATTCACAAAAGTTGCCAAATCCTGTGTGTCAGATCAACATTTCAGATACAAAAGGCAGAAGGATTTGGCTAGGCAATAATTATTGAATACATCTATTTACATTTTTTTAAGAAAATGAATTTATCATGTAAGCTATTGTGTCTATGTGAAAGGATCTTCTGATCACTGTAATGGGCCTTATCTCAGATCCACAGACAGAATGCAAGGGAGTGAAAAAAGACGACTGGATTGAATTAGGGGACCAGGCTTTGCAGCTAAGTCGCTTTGTGGTTTTGTATGAATCAATGAAGTCAGCTGACATCTGTTTCTCAGTTTTCCTATTTATTAAAAGGAGGAGTGGGACGGGGTGATGTGTAAGGGCCTTTCCAGATCTAACATTTGATGATCATCAGAACTCTTGAGTCTATAAATTTCCTAGTCCTGCTGGATTATTTATAATGGTGTATCACTTTATTCTTGGTCATGTTTCTTAGCACTGAGAAACCTAGCTGTCACTCAAGTTCTCCGAACTTTAAATGATTTTGCTGCTGCTGCTGCTAAGTCGCTTCAGTCGTGTCCAACTCTGTGCAACCCCATAAATGGCAGCCCACCAGGCTCCCCCATCCCTGGAATTCTCTAGGCAAGAACACTGGAGTGGGTTGCCATTTCCTTCTCCAATGCATGAAAGTGAAAAGTCAAAGTGAAGTCGCTCAGTCGTGTCCAACTCGTTGCGACCCCATGGACTGCAGCCCACCAGGCTCCTCCGTCCATTGGATTTTCCAGGCAAGAGCACCGGAGTGGGATGCCATTTATTTTCCCTATTTAAAAAAAAGATGATCCTGGGGCTTCCCTGGTGGCTCAGTGGTGGAGAATACACCTGCCAGTGCAGGAGACACCCATTCGATTCCTGGTCTGTGAAGACCCCACGTGCTGCAGGAAAACTAAGCCTGTGTGCCGCAACTACTGAGCCTGTGCTCTAAAGCCTGGGAGCTGCAACTACTGAGCGCGCTGCCACAGCTACTGAAGCCGTGCCTGGAGCCTGTCTCAATGCGAAGCCTCAACAACAGAGTGGCCCTCGCTTGCCGCAACCAGAGAAAAGCCCACACAGCAATGAGGACCCAGCACAGCCGAAAATAACTGAGTAATAAAAAGACAAGACACCGAAACCCATGCCAGAAACAAATGCCAAACCCAGTTCTCAGGAGCCGACACCCAGGTGACAGGACTGTCGGCGGAGCTCGGACCCAGCCCCCACAGGAAATGGTTTTTACGAGGTCTGTGCAGGCTTAAGTGGTGACTGTGCTCCATACTGGATCGAAATGTCACAGTTCCTGAGTTGGGGCACGTTGCCCAGCGGAGACAATGCAAACTTATTATTCTGCCTCCAGGGAACTCTATGTTGGAATGGCTGAGATATTGGACTTCAGTAACTGGAATGAAAAGCGCAACATTACAGCATCCAGGTTAGCACATTCGGACACCCTCAGACTGGAGAGGAATCGTTTGAATCTGGAAAGCTTCTGGGAGACAGTACTGAAGTCAAGATGCCTCTTCCCCAGTTAAGGAGAGCTGCAAGCTACCCACTGCTAAGTCCAAGGCTGTGCTTTCTTCTCGCTCTCTCTACAAATGTCACAGAAAAGACGGAACTTACAAGATTTAGCTTTAGTCTTGATGGGAGAACATACATGCGTGGAGGAATTTCTTACTATTACTGGGCTGGGTTTTGCGAGGCTGGGAGACATTTTAAAAAATTCACTAGGTACTGGCATGTATGTTCTGGCATAAGAAGGCTCCAAAAAAGTATTTGAGGTGAAGGGGTATTCAGAAACAACAACAACATATGTACTGTGTTCTCAATATTCAGTCACAGGGTATAAAGTACTAAATAAAGGGTGAGTGAAATCATCTGTGTTAGGAAATTTTTTTTTAGATGTGAAACTTCACTTAATTGGATTTTATGTTTCGAATCAGGGGTTGGCAAACTTTTTCTTACAGGTCCAGTGAGTAATCATTTCAGGCTTGTGGGCCATATGGTCTCTGTTGCAACTACTGGACTCAACTGTTACATTGCTGAAGCAGCCACAGATAACAGGAAGTCCAGGGGGATGGCTGTGTTCCAATAAAACTTTATTTGCAAAACAGGCGTCTTGCCTAAGACTGTAGGTAGCCAGCCCCTACACGAGACACTTGCAAAGCATGTGTGCTTTAATGCATTGCTTCATTTAATTCTCATGACAAATCTATGAGGTGGGGAGTTGTTGCTGTTCTTCAGTCACTCAGTCATGTACAATGCTTTGCTACTCCATGGACTGCAGCACCCCAGGATTCTCTATCCTTCACTGTCTGCCAGAGCTTGCTCAAACTCATGTCCATTGGGTTGGTGATGCCATTCAACCATCTGTCCCTTGTCGTCCCTTTTTCCCCCTGCCTTCTATCTTTACAGCATCAGGGTCTTCCAGTGAGTTGGGTCTTGCATCAGGTGGCCAAAGTATTGAAGCTTCAGTTTCAGTCCTTCCAATGAATATTTAGGACTGATTTCCTTTAGGATGGACTGGTTTGATCTCCTTGCTGCCCAAGGGACTCTCAAGAGTCTTCTCCAACACCACAGTTAGAAAGCCTTCTTTATGGTCCAACTCTCACATCTATACATGACTATTGGAAAAACCAGAGCTTTGACTACATGGATCTTTGTTGACAAAGTAATGTCTCTGCTTTATAAAGCAGAGAAAAATACACTGTCTAGGTTTGTTGTCACTTTTCTTCCAAGGAGCAAGCATCTTTTAATTTTATGGCTGCAGTCACCATCTGCCATGATTTTGGAGCCCAAGAAAATAAAGTCTGTCACTGTTTCCACTGTTTCCCCACTATTTGTGATGAAGTGATGGGACTGAATGCCATGATCTTAGTTTTTTGAATGCTGAGTTTCAAGCCAGCTTTTTCACTCTCTTCTTTCACATTCATCAAAAGGGTCTTTAGTTCCTCTTTACTTTCTGCCATAAGGGTGGTGTCATCTGCATATCTGAAGTTATTGATATTTCTCCCAGCAATCTTGATTCCAGCTTGTGCTTTAACCAGCTCAGCATTTCTCCTGATGTATTCTTCATAGAATTTAAATAAGCATGGTGACAATATACAGCCTTGACGCACTCCTTTCCCAATTTTGAATCAGTCCATTGTTCCATGTCCAGTTCTAACTGTTGCTTCTTGACCTGCATACAGGTTTCTCAGGTAAAGTGGTCTGATATTCCCATCTCTTTAAGAATTTTCCACAGTTTGTTGTGATCCGCACAGTCAAAAGCTTTAGCGTAGTCAATGAAGCAGACGCAGATATTTTTCTGAAACTCTCTTGCTTTTTCCATGATCCACTGGATGTTGGCAATTTGATCTCTGATCCCTCTGCCTTTTCTAAATTCAGCTTGTACGTCTGGAAGTTCTCGGTTCACATACTGTTGAAGCCTAGCTTGGAGGATTGAGCATGACCTTGCTAGCATGTGAAATAAGTGCAATTGTGCGGTAGTTTGAACACTGCCTTTCTTTGGGATTGGAATGAAAACTGACATTTTTCCAGTCTGTGGCCACTGCTGAGTTTTCCAAATTTGCTGGCATATTAAGTGCAGCACTTAGACAGCATCATCTTTTAGGATTTGAAATAGCTCAACTGGAATTCCATCACCTCCACTAACTTTGTTTGCAGTGATGCTTCCTAAGGTCCACTTGACTTTGCACTCCAAGATGTCTGGTTCTAGGTGAGTGATCACACCATCATGGTTATCTGGGTCATGAAGATCTTTTTTGTGTAGTTCTTCTATGTATTCTTGCCATTTCTTAATGTCTTCTGTTTCTGTTAGGTCCATACTGTCTCTCCTTTATTGTGTCCATCTTTGCATGAAATGTTCCCTTGGTATCTCCCGGATTTTGCCCATTTTTCAGGTGATGGCACTGGGGTCCTTTGACCTGCCCATGGTCACAGTTAGCGTCTGGACCTCAATTCTGAATCCAGAGCCTGAGCTACACTACCTGGTCTGACGTGCCCTTTAGATCATGACACCTTGTTTAAAGAGAGAAGTAGGACTGAAAACTGTTGGTGCAGCTCTGTTTCTTATTAAAGCATAGAGGAATGAGGCTTCGGTTTGGAATGATCAATTCAGAAATAAGACATCTTCTGCCTTTGAAACTAAACATGAGAATAGAGACAATTGATGATAAAACTAAAAGAGGTAATTTTAAAAGTGCCTATCACAGTTAAAAACAAGTAGACAGGAAAATGGGTAAATAAAAACAATATTCTCACCATGAAAATCAAAAGCTGGATGTTATTAATAGAAAAAGTGGTGAATGAGGCAGGTGACTGCTGCTCTAAAAACAGTGAATGCAGTTAGCTTAGGAGGGATTGGAGGAAACAGACAAAATGATCAGCAAGAGGTTCAGTTCAGTTCAGTCGCTCAGTCGTGTCCGACTCTTTGCGACCCCATGAATCGCAGCATGCCAGGCCTCCTTGTCCATTACCATCTCCTGGAGTTCACTCAGACTCACGCCCATCGAGTCAGTGATGCCATCCAGCCATCTCCTCCTCTGTCGTCCCCTTCTCTTCCTGCCCCCAATCCCTCCCAGCATCAGAATCTTTTCCAATGAATCAACTCTTCGCATGAGGTGGCCAGAGTACTGGAGTTTCAGCTTTAGCATCATTCCTTCCAAAGAACACCCAGGACTGATCTCCTTTAGAATGGTACCTACCCACATATTCTTTCATTTTCTTGACCTACTCATCTGCCATTTTCTGTTCCCCCCACTTCGGCTGCCAACTCAAAAAAGGCATATTTAGATTTGAAGAGACAGCTACTTCTGTCATTTCCTATGTTACTGCCTCAAATTTAATCCCAAGAAGTCTACATTCTATTGCTGCTCCTGGTCTGCACCTTGCTTTCTTAACCCAAATTGGAAGTCTCTTAACTTCGTCAGGATCTCCAAGATCCCATTTATTGTATTCATACTTCCTTACCCAGTGAAAAGCCCTTGGCTCATTGCTACCAGCCATTCCTGGGCACTTCATCTGTGCCTTCACTGATCTCTGTTACTCTACTTGGTAAAGCCCGACTCAGACTAAACACAACTTATCCACTGAAGATGGCTGGAAGGAAAAGAAGCTGGTGCTAAGTAATTTCACTTGAAATTTATTTTGATAGAACCCTGGGACCATCCTACTATGCTTCCCTGGTTAATTGCTTTCTGGGTCTCTGAGCTGCTTATTATTTCCTTCCTCTCAAAGCCTCCAAAGGCTCCCATTTTACTAAATTTAATGGTTAGTCCCAGTCCTTATCTAATTCAATCACTAGGCATCGGATACAAGCGCCCATTCTTCTCTGATTTGGCTGCCGGGGGGGTCTCACGTGCTCTGCTGTCTGCTATCTATTACTCCTGTCTGTCTCCTCTAGGCGCCAGGGCCGGAGAGCTACAGGGCTTCTCCGATCCCTACCCTTCATCTAGTCTCCAGGTTAGGGGTTCTCAACCTTGGCGTTCTGGATGGTTTTGCTCGATAATGCTTTGTTTTGGGGCTTGTCCTGTGACATTGGAGGGTATTTATCAGTATCCTTGTCCTCCATTACTAGATACCAGTAGACCCCATCCCTTCCCTAAGCTGTGACAATCAAAATTGTACCCAAACACTGTCAACTGTCCCTGGGAGGGTGTGGGGTGGGTCACCCTCAGTTGAGATGTAGGTGAACTCAGTTAGCCCCATGGCTTCAAATGCCATCAAGGAGCTGGTAAGCCCTCGATATATATTACACCCCAAGCTCCAGACCTGTATATCTACTATCTTTATCTCTTTATTTGGAGGTATTGGGTTGGCCAAAAAGTTCGTTTGGGTTTTCTGTATCATCTTACAGAAAAACCCAAACGAACTTTTGAGCCAACATAGTAGTATCTGTATTTGCTTATTTATATTCTACATCCCCAGCAGAATGTAATTTCCAAGCAGGCAGGGATTTATATATTTGATATTTACTCACAGGGCCTATAATGAGGCTGGTCATGTAGTAAGTGCTCAAAATATATCTGCTGCTTAAATAATTAAATATTTAATATATATTATTTCATGCAGTTCATCCAACGATGGGGCAATCAGGTAGATAATTTTAAAACATCAAGTCATCTTTAAAAGATGTATTTTCTTTAGCTCAAGATAAAAGGAATATCTTATTTTGAAATAAATGTGTAAACAGTACTAATGTCTGTGGTTAGTTGCTCAGTCGTGTCAAGCTCTTCGCAACCCCATGGACTGTAGCCCGCCAGGCTCCTCTGTCCATGGGGACTCTCCAGGGAAGAATACTGGAGTGGGTTGCCATGCCCTCCTCAGATAGTACTAATATGATCCATTGAATTTTAGGTAAATTTTTGCTATCGTCTTGAAAATAACAAAACTAGTTCTTGTTCTTTCAATGCTTCTGTTTTACTCTGTATTCTTTTCATGCTTCAGTTTGCACTTGTAAATATATATGAAAAAATGTGCATACATATATATTTCTTTATTTCAAGGAATAACTGTGCCTTTTGACTATGATGATGCCGGTTAGCTGCCAGTTCTTAACTGTAAGTCATTTCTCTTGATCTAATTTACACTGATCTGAAGCATAAAGAAGAGGATAAAATTTTCAAGGAATTGTGAATCCTCCTGTCCTTCAAAAAACTGCTTCATAGATAATATTTATATAATATTTCATGTTATATAATATTTCACAATGTTTGTAACAGTTATATTTATGAATAGGTTGTACTGGTTTTCCTTTATTCTCTCCCTCTCCAGGGGATGTAACAACAAAGCATAGCACTTCCTTTTCCCCAGTGAGCTCTGGCATTAAGCTCTGCATATTGATACATGCACATTATAATCAAGTTTTAAAGAAGACTGTGGCATCCGACATTTTCTTTTAAAATGCAGGGAGTTTCCAGAAATCTTTCCCGCAAATCTCCTTGGTTTCTTTATTTATATGCGTGTTTACTCACTGAGCACACAGACTTGTATTTTTTTACGTAAATTCCTTGAGGTTCCCTCATTGGGTCTTCCTTGAATAGAACTGAAATCTGTCTTAATGATTAGTGCAGGCTGGATGTGAAGGCATCTTAAAACTTTATCAGTGATGGGCCAGAAGTATTAAAATATTTATGCATGCATAGCACAGAACTCAACCCCAATTCAACCAGCTCTACAGATGCTATAAACTACTACTCCATACACTTATTTGTAACATCCACAATTATCCTGACACATTTTAGAAAGTACACAGATTGAAAGGATTTTCTGTTTAGCCTTATTTCAGCAGGAATTCCACTGACTTCTTGCTTTTTAAAAACTGTGGTAAAATATACATAACATGAAATTTACCATCTTAACCATTTTTAAGTATACGAGTTAGCAGTGTTAAGTACATTCACATCACTGTGCTAAACTTTTAAATGACATCTCTATTACATACATTTTAATCAATATAGCCGATCATGGTATTCTGTAGAGGGAAAAAACCCTATCAAAATGTACTGGTTTCAGTATTAGTTTTCATTCATTGCTGGTCCAATAGAAATTCACAAACAAACAGCATTTATAGGTATCTTTTAAAAATCTTTCATGTAAACAATATGCCACCAAAGACTGAATTAGATTTTAATACTTGAAAATTATAAAAAAAAAATTTATGTCTGATTTCTCATCATTTACCACCAAAATGAAATGTTTCAGAAGAGAGTTTTACAGCACTAACTTTCCTTCCTAAACAAAATTTTCTTTCTTTTAGTTAATTCTAAATAAATTTTAAGGAGAGATTTAAATCAAGACACTAATGAAACAGGATTTGATTAACTTATGGCCAACGAATCTCAGAGAGTTTAAAAATGAACACGTTCTCACAATCTTCAACTGTAAATAAATGCAAGCCTGAGCCACTGAAGGAGTTAAAAATTATAAATACACTGAACATAAGCATACTTTGGTTAGTAAAAGACTTTACAAAATACAAAATCTCACTCATTTTAATAATAAAGCTAAAGGAAGTAGATTATGGTGCTGTGTTTTAGCACTGGAACAAAGAATGATTTAGCCTAGCCAATTAAATGGGCTGACTTTTGCACTAAGAAAGCTGTTTTGGGTATCTGCTGCCTTTTCTGGGAGTGTAGGTGGAGTGACCCATCCACAAAGACACTTGCATTCTTGGACCAAGACACCACGTGGGCTGTTTTTCAAATAGAGTGGATTTCCAAGAAACCAGAATCTGCTCCTAAGACTTTGAAATTTTCAGAGAAAACCCTGACTTAGTTGGACTTCCTGCTGAAATGAGGTTAAAGAGAAAGTCCTTTCAATGTGAAAACTATCGAAAATGTGTCAGTGTAATGGTGGATGTTGCTGAACAAAATGCAGAGGGTTGGTGGGCAATGAAGTTACACCTGGTTGGTGGCATTGCTTCTCTGGTTACTCTTTCTTCAATAGCAGGTTTTCTCAAGGAGCTAGCTTGCTGTGTAGGAGAGGTGGAACCGTCCCTTTAAGAATGTGAAACTGGGGACTTCCCTGGCAGTAGAGTGTTGAAGACTCCATGCTTCCAATGCAGGGGTCACAGGTTTGATCCCTGGTCAGGGAACTAAGATCTCACATGCTACATGGCCAAATAAATGAACAGAAGCACAGTAAACACTATTCAGCTGGTCTCTGATAAACAAGGATTAATAGTACCTGTTGGGGAACTTCCCTGGTGGCCCAGCTGGTTAGGAGTCCGCCTGCCAGTGCAGGAGACACGGGTTTGATCCCTGGTCTGGGAAGATTCCATAGGCCGAAGGGCAAGTAAGCCCGTGCACCACGGCTACTGAGTCCACAGTTGCAACTACTGAAGCCCTCGGGCGCTAGAGCTTGTGCTCCACACCAAGAGAAAGCCCTGCAGTGGGGAGCCCGTACACTGCAACCAGAGAAAGCCCACATCAAGCAGCGAAGACCCAGCATGGCCAAGAGAAAATAAAATAAGCACCTACTAGGCAACATTCGAGACCTCAACTTTTCCTCTGCAGACTGACCTGGACAGTCTACAAAGACTATATGCTCATGTCAAGGCACGTTCTGAAGTTTCTCTCTTAAGTGAGTCTGTGGTATTAGATTTACCCAGTACCTTTTACTTGCTCTCACAAGCAGAGCATCTAGCCTCACACAAGAATCTGGCCCAAAAAATGGTTACATATTAGGGAATAAAGTCCAGAGTTTTAAAGAAGAGAAAGAGAAAAAAAAAAAAAACCCAAATCATTTGTGATCTGCCTTAACAGTTATTCTAGCCAAAGATAATGCTGCTGCTGCTAAGTCACTTCAGTCGTGTCTGACTCTGTGCGACCCCATAGATGGCAGCCCACTACGCTTCCCCATCCCTGGGATTCTCCAGGCAGAGCACTGGAGTGGGTTGCCATGTCTTTCTCCAATGCATGAAAGTGAAAAGTGAGAGTGGGGCTGCTCAGTCATGTCCGACCCTCAGCGACCCCATGGCCTGCAGCCTTTCAGGCTCCTCCTTCCATGAGATTTTCCAGGCAAGAGTACCAGAGTAGGGTGCCATTTAAGTGTAATAATGGAGGGGGGGCGGGTTGGGTGGTCAGCTCAGCTACAGCACAGTTCTTGTAAGACCAGTTTTAGCCACTGACACCAACCCATGAGGAAGATGGAACCTCCATAGGAAGAGGCACAGATGAGCACTTAACTGTGCACATGAAGACCTAAAAGCCAAAGGAGGTTAGTAATGATAAATATTTGGTTCTTTAGAGCTACCTTCACGTTGAATGTTATTTCCTCCATGACGTACACGCGTTCAGGAAATGCTTTGGCCACCTCCTCCACGCTGTTGAAATATTGCACTGGCTCCTTTATATCTCGGTCTTGTTCCAGCAACTTGAATTGCCCTAAAATACATGAAAAACGGAAGAGCTGTGAGATGCTTACGCTGGACAGCTGTCACCATGGCAACAGCATCCCTTCCCCTCACTCCCACTCTTCTCCGTCAGAGGCTTCTAAGCATTACATTAAAAAAAAGAAAGCCACTGTGGCAGAAGGTTTTCTCTGAACTAGAATATATATTTAAAAATTAGTTTAAAAAAGAAACCAAACATGTAGTTTCTTTCTTTTTATTTTTTTGCTTACATTCAGGGTTTATTCCCAAAAGATCAATATCAAATTGGCTGAATGCTTGCTTAGAGTATAAACACGATGTGAAATCTCAGTATGTTATAAATGATTGCACATGTAGCTTGTGATAGTGGTCCTGCTGTTATTTAGTTGTAAATATGCCCCCACACATTATATTCTAAAGCCAAGGTTGAGTGGTCTGGGGAAACTGATTTTTTTAAATTAGTGTTTTAAAAATGTGCAGGTGGAATAAAATAATCTGTGGCCCCTTAGTTTTCACCGATGCCCTTGGTTTCAAGAATACATGGGTGATATTGGGGGCTCAGAAGCTCCTATAATTTGTGATGTGGCTGCGGTACATGGCCTGAGCCCAAAGGGGCTGGTGTTGGGGGAAGACCCTTCCAGTAAGTAGGGCACTCGGCATCTGGAGCAGCAGGTGGCTTCCTTTTCACTACCATCTGTGAAATTCATGAGTGCAGACATACTATCACGGTAGCCGTAGTTTGGGTGATTTTTGAAGAACTTTGAACACATTCCTAAAAATGTCAAGGATCTACTATGCTGCTTGTACATTTTTAGCATTTGTGACACTCACTGCTACATTTTAGGGGAGCTGCTGTCAGCTTAGAATAAAAGACCATATACAATCAAGCCCATGACACTGTGTTTCTCAGTGTTTTTCGAATGCTGTTTATAACACTTGAGAAACTGGAAAAGGAATTAAAAACTCTTATGAGGCAGAGTTCTCTGCATGCATCCATGGGTCACCAGGGAGAAACAAGGGACACTTTCATATTGACCATTCATATTCTCAACATATTTTTTAATACAGCATCTATTAGGTGGAGGTATTATTTTAGATGCTGGAGATAAATCAATTAAGAGACCAGATAAAAATGTCCTCTTGAAGCTTTACATAGTAGTGGGAGACAGAGGATATATACAATAAATCAATGGAGTAAAAAGTATGTCAGAAGGTGAGTAATGAGTTTATGTGCTCAGTTGTTTCTGACTCTGCAACGCCATGGACCGTAGCCCACCAGGCTCCTTTGTCCATGGGATTCTGCAGGCAAGAACACAGGAGTGGGTTGCCATTTCCTTCTTCAGGGGATCTTCCCGACCTAGGGACTGAACCCGTGTATCCTGGACTGCAGGTGGATTCTTTACCAGCTGAGCCATCAGGCAAGCCCCTCAGAAGGTGAGAACTGCCATTAAAAATAGGGTGAGGAGGTTGGAGAGTACCCGCTGTCCACAGCAGGCATGTATGAGAAAGTGACTTTGATGGAGCTAGGTTGAGAGTTCTTAGAATTCTCAACCCAGGCAACAGTCTCCACAGAGACCGTCAGGCAGATGGGCTGGTGTGTGTGTGGTATGCTACCAGTGTGGCTGGACTGGGGTGAGTAAAAGCCAAGAAGGAAGAGAAAGAAAGCCAGAGAAATAACAGGTGGTTTTGACGGTCCACAGCTTTGCCGAACTGTGGCTCTTCATCTGAGTGGGCCAGGGAGCCACCTGGGGGTGTGCGTGGAAAAGCAGTGATGATTATAGGAGAATCATTCCTGTCGCTCGTTCAGGACACACTGCGAAGGCGCCAGGTGTAGAGGCAGAGATACCACTTAGAGGCCCCACCGTCATGCAGGTGTGGCAGGTCTGGAGGGGTAGGATGAGGAAGTAAGGCCAGGAGTTAAGTTTGGACTCAGGCTTAGTTGTGTCTTGGGCTTCCCTGGTGGCTCATAGGTTAAAGCATCTGCCTGCAATGCAGGAGACCCGGGTTCGATCCCTGGGTCGGGAAGATCCCCTGGAGAAGGAAATGGCAACCCACTCCAGTACTCTTGCCTGGAGAATCCCGTGGAAGGAGGAGCCTGGTGGGCTACAGTCCATGGGGTCTCAAAGAGTCGGACACGACTGAGCTACTTTACTTTGTTTCTTTAGTCGTGTCTAACTCTTTGCGACCCCATGGAATGCAGCCCACCAGGCTCCTCTGTACATGGGGTTTCCCAGGCAAGAATACTGGAGTGGGTTGCTATTTCCTTCTCCAGGGGATCTTCCCATCCCAGGAATCAAATCGGTGTCTCCTGCATTGGCAGGCAGACTCTTTACCACTGAGCCACCAGGGAAGCCCTTATTAGACACAGAAATGGAGATACCCTGAAAGCTCTTTAGGAGGACAACGTAAGTGTGGCAGTCAAGAGAAAGGTCTGGTTGGAGATGATAACGCTGGGCGCCATCAGCACATGGGTGATATTTTCAGTCATGACATTTAGTGATGACGAACATGGGCTTAAGTACAGACTGATAAGAGGTCCGAGGTTTGAGTTCTGGGAGGCTGAGAATGGTCAGGGGAATAAGGAAAATCCAGAAGCTGTCCATCCTAGGAGCCAGGTGATTCAGGTGCTTTGGCCCAACAATTCCATTGCTCGTATCAAAACCCCCAATTAAATACAAGCTGCTAAATCCAACAGTTCTCAGCCTCATTTCACAGTTTTGCATGCAACACTTGACATCACTCCCCTTCTTCTCCTGGAGGCACTTGAATCAAAAACACGAAACCAAAATAGAGCTACCACCTCAGAGGGCTTCGTGAAAGGAGTGTTTTCAGGGTATATGCAGGTTTGGGTTTTAATAAGAGGGGCGTGAGTCTGAGTGAACTCCGGGAGTTGGTGATGGGCAGGGAGGCCTGGCATGCTGCGATTCATGGGGTCGCAAAGTCGGACACGACTGAGCGACTGAACTGAATGTCAGAGAAGGGTTTAGGGATGTAGGGATTTTGCTGGTGATGGACCTTGATAGAAGTGTTTTCAAGAGTTAAAGGGTAGCCAGTGATGACAAAATAGAGGATGCTCCCAGACACAACAGCTCGAGTACCTTCTAGAAGGGTGTAGAGTGATGAATAACACATTCGAAAATACAAAACGAGCATATCTTTTTCATAAAAGCAATCTTTAAAAATTCAGAAAGACTACAGCAATCTTAATACTACTTTCTTAAATTCTGCCACTATAACCAACTAAACTTTTCCTTTCTCACTACTCTAGTCTGTTACAAACTTTTAGTATCCATGGTTTATCTACAGTTTTATACTCTGTTCCTTTGTAATTTTTTCTCCTTTTCCCCACATGATGACACAATGTTTGCACAGCATTTAATAATGGGTTTATCTGTTTTTCTGTTCTTCTACGGTTAGGCTGAGTTAGGCAGGTGCCTAATGTAAGTGGGCGCTCTGCCACGTACATGTTTTATGATACTGGCAAATCACTAAATCCGTCTGAGCCTTGCTTCCTTGCCTGTAAAGTGGGGACACTTCACAGGGCAGCTGTAGGGATTAACGGAGATGATGCAAAGTGTTCAGCGTAAGTAGCCATTTAGCGACTCTCGGTTCCCTTCTCTCTTCTCAAGACGCACAGGGATTTTCTATTTTGGTTCATGGTTTGGGGATAAATCTTCTGGATTGAGATTATTAAAGAGTAACACAATTTCTTGTTTACCATTCATGGCTAAATTTTTTTTCCCCAAAAAAACCTAAACCAATTTATATTTCCACCAGCAGGCTATGTGCCTCCTCGTTGGAGCACAATCTTGTTCTGAGTATTTTTTCAATTAGACAATTCCATGCATATTAGAAAGCATCCCTTCCTCTTATTAATCTGCATCTCTTTGAAGATCAGTGAAATTAAACATCTCAATTTTTCTTGAGCAAATGACTACGCAGATTTATAATAAATATATTTGACACAGTCTACATTTGGCACAGTCCTTTCACTTCTAGAGGCATCTAAGGCCCCCTGGATGGTTATACTTGGAAGTCCCATTAGCAACAAATCCAACATGTCTAAATTCAGGGAACCACACCACCCTGCATGCAATAGGTACTTAATAAATGTTTGCTAAATAAAAGAAAATTACTGTAGTCCTGGAACTGGCAGACAATAGAGCAATGCAGAAGTAACTGCAGATTTTCCAAGTTGTAAATAAAAGGTGAACTACATTACTGTATATAAGGTTTGCTTCTAAACCACAGAAGAATGTTGTCACTCAACAAAGAAAGTAAGCAACGGTGTACTTAAAAATCATTCAAACCTGAATAATGTACACAGCCTCAAAGGATATTTTTCAGAAATCAATCCTACCAAAGAACAGATCAGACAAGCTACTGAAATTATCTTCCAGGATGAAGCAATCTTTCAGCATCCAGATGTGTTAAATAAGGGGACAAAAGTAGTCATCAGTGAGTTAGAATTTTCACGAATACAATTTTTTCACATTGTCTTTTCAATCCTGTGTCTGTTTTACCCTTGTGGGACACCTCAGTTCACACTAGCCTCATTACAAGTGCTCAAGAGCCTGTGTGATCAGTGGTCGCTGTGTCCATGGAAAGTCTAGAACACCCCTGTGTTTGCTTATAAAAATGGCTGCAGACACTGTTCACATCCTTAAAAAAAGATCCTGCTGTGGGGAGTACCTTCTGACAAAACAGGATGTTCCCCCTCGTGACATAAGAGCTTCAGAATTCTTATATTTCCTTTTTCTTGTCCTGTTTGTCATGATCACTGATATTTTGGTTCAGATAAGAGAATCTGGCTTTCTTGATACTATCAAACCATCTCTAACCCCTTAGACAGATGGCCCATGTCTATCACCGTTTCTCTTCTCTCTCAATTTGGGCGCTTGTATTCAGGTATTCTTTAGCTATTTTTTCTTATATCTGAGATCTTTTACTATCAGCAGGCTCAAATATGCTTTGGTATATGGACCAAATGAATAATTCTGTCTGGTATGGCTGTGGTGTCAACAGTAAAGTTGCACACATTTCTCTTCTCTTTCAATCTGGCACTTGTTCTTCAGGCAGTCTTTAGTTATTTTCTTCACGTCTGAGATCTTTTAGGTGT
Organism: Neotragus moschatus; assembly: GCA_006410615.1. Lineage (NCBI taxonomy): Eukaryota > Metazoa > Chordata > Mammalia > Artiodactyla > Bovidae > Neotragus > Neotragus moschatus. The sequence goes on from SJYA01005047.1 coordinate 44,486, forward strand.
GACCTAAATCAAATCCCTTACGATTATACAGTGGAAGTGACAAATAGATTCAAGGGATTAGATCTGATAGAGTGCCTGAAGAACTACGGATGGAGGTTTGTGACACTGGACAGGAGGCAGTGATCAAGACCATCACCAAGAAAAAGAAATGCAAAAAGGCAAAATGGTTGTCAAATAGCTGTGAAAAGAAGAGATGAGAAAGGCAAAGGAGAAAAGGAATGCATTTGAATGCAGAGTTTCAAAGAATGGCAAGGAGAGATAAGAAAGCCTTCCTCAGTGATCACTGCAAAGAAATAGAGGAAAATTATAGATGGCAAAGACCAGACATCTCTTCAAGAAAATTAGAGATACCAAGGGAATATTTCATGCAAAGATGGGCTCAATAAAGGACANTGTTTTTCCTTTATTCTCTGCCTCTCCAGGGGATGTAACAACAAAGCATAGCACTTCCTTTTTCCCAGTGAGCTCTGGCATTAAGCTCTGCATATTGATACATGCACATTATAATCAAGTTTTAAAGAAAAGAAAAAAACAAATAAGCTTAGATTGATTCTCTACCATATGCGAGTCACTAAATAAAGAACTCTCCATCACTGTCTTATTGCATCACAACTGTATGAATTCAGTTGGCTTTTTCTCCCATTTTACAAATGATGAACTGGAAGCTAAGGGCAGTTAAGTAATTGTACCGATGTCACTAAGCAAGTGTCCTACTTAGAGCAGTGCTCAGTGCTGAAAAATGGACTCAAAAGGTCTTTGGTGCATGTAACAACCACTTTATATTTTCTCACGTTTCTGTGAGATGACTGGTGAGTTCTCCTTCTCCCCATGATCACTACCAGGGCTGCCACTGTCTAAGGTCTTGGCTGGTCTTGACTGATCCAACTCCTTCACATGCTGGAAAATTGCCTGGCCCAGAGGTTGGAACTATCAGTCAGAAGGCCTTAGTTCTTCTCTGTGTGGCAAAAGTTTCTCACAGTAATGTGGCTGGGTTCCAAGAAGCAGGAAGTAAAATGTTATGAACCTCTTGCCTCCTGAGCTGGAATTTCTGCTGCATTCTAATTGTCAAAGCCAGTCAAAATGAGTACAGAATCAAAAAGAGGTCAAATAAGCCCTACATTGTGAAATGAGAAGAAAGGTGCAATTGTGGTACCAATGTGTACTACAACTGACAAATGTGTACCATGAGTAAACAAATTATTGGTGGCCATCTTTATAGAGACCAACACACAATAATTCATAATAATGTACGAACAAGAAATAAACATAAGTCACTTCTCAACTGAATGACAGTCTGAGATGAAGGATTCCTGGTCATCAAGCAGCTCTCCATGCAAGGATTCAGACCTTGAAGCTCTTTCCATAATTTACAGGCTCACAATCATTTTAATCTAACAAGTAAAAAGAAGGAAAACATAGAGAAGGCACTTGACTTCTTAAACACCTCAGAGAAAGTGATAATACTCCCAATGACAACCGATAATCAATAGTCACATAATCATACCTCATATACATATATCAATCATATATATTGGCAGAGCTAAAAAGAAAATTTAGTCACTGACTGTATAGCTATTCCATCCATCTCTCTCTCTTTTCTCCACACACACACAAAAAAAAACCCAACTTGGCTAATCATCTTTGACAAGCTAGTAAAAGGAAAAGCCAGGGCTGGAACCTAGATCTACACGATTCTGGAATACACAGCCTCTCTATTATGCCTAGAGGAAACAGGAGTGACTACTATAAAAGACTTATTGGAGAAGAACTAATAAACCAAGTAAAAAACATACTATAATAATTACCACAATTGCAGTATTCGTTAAATACGGTAGAGGAAGGCTTTGACCTTAACAAAAATGGAGAGTGACAGAAAATGAAGTTAGAGAAATTAAAAGGAAGAAGATCGTTAAAAAAAAAAAAAACTCTATATGCAAGGATAAAAAACATTTGAAGGATTTTAATGAATGACATAAGACTTTAGAAACAGCATCCTATTCATATGATACAACATATGATCAAACAATGAGTACCCAATAACACCTTGAATTTTGTTATTATATCAAAGGTAAATTATCTGGGGGAGAAGATATTCCTCTGAAAACAATTCAAATTGTCTCTATTCCTGAGGTCTTGTACACCATTTCTCTCATAACCTGTCTATGCTATTCCTGTCAGTATAAAGATCATTCTTCTTAGTGGAAAAGACAAAAGAAAAATGGGAGTTAAAAGTGTTTTTCTTACAAAAAAGACAGTTCGTTCTTTTTGTGTCAGACATAGCTTTAGATATCTTTTTCAATATCCATAGCACTTTTTTAATGCTGCATATATTTAAGCATTACTTCTAACTGAAAGTACCAAGACATACATCACAAAAAACTTGAGATAGGTTTGGAAAATCAAGTTAATGGTCTGATAATGAAGTAAATCGCTTTCATTCATTAAATTCCATGTCATCTCTTTGGAAAGAATGGAAAACACATTTGTTCAATAATAATCTTATAGGAATATAATAAAAAATGTTGTAAAGATCTTTTGAATCCATTCTAGAAGTTCCAAGAATGACATACTTGGAAGTTTTGCTTTGTTCTTTGAGAACTACAGACACCATCAAACTAAAAGGCTTCTTGACAGCACAAGAAACAATCAAGAAAATGAAAAGACAACCTATATAATGGGACAAAATATTTTCAAACTGTATATCTGATAAGAGGTTAATATCCAAAATATGTAAGAGACTCATACAACTCAATAGGAAAAAAAAGGAATCTGAATTTTAAATGGCAGAGGAACAACATAAACATTTTCCCAAAGAAGACGTACAAATAACCAACAGGTACATGAAAAGATGCTCAACAAACATTACTAATCATCAGGGAAATGCAAATCAAAACAAAACGAGATATGACCTCATATCTGTTAGAATAGGTACCATCAAGACAATAGACAAGTGAGGTTGTGAAAATGCAAATCAGTACAGCCACTATGGAAAGCACTATGAAGGTTTCTCAATAAATTAAAAACAGAACTAGAAAATGAATCAGCAATCCCACTTTTGGTGATACATCTGAAGGAAATAAAATCACTATTTCAAAGATATATTGGCACCCCATGTTTATAGAAGCATGATTCACAAAAGCTAAGTCATGGAAAAAACCTAGTGTCCAATAACAGATGAATGGATTAAAAAAGATAAGGTATATATATATGTTCAGTTCAGTCGCTCAGTCATGTCCGACTCTTTGCGACCCCATGAATCACAGCACGCCAGGCCTCCCTGTCTATCACCAACTCCCAGAGTTCACCTGAACTCATGTCCATCGAGTTGGTGATGCCATCCAACCATCTCATCATCTGTCGTCCCCTTCTCCTGCCCTCAATCTTTCCCAGCATCTGGGACTTTTCAAATGAGTCAGCTCTTTGCATCAAATTTTATTCGTCATAAAAAGGAGAAAATCCTACCTTTTGCAACAGCATGAATGGACCTTGAAAGCATTATTCTAAGTGAAACAAATAAGACAGAGAAAGACAAATACTCTACGCTATCACTTAAAGGTGGACCCTAAAAAAGCTCAACTCATAGAAATAAAATGGTGAAGGAGAAGTAGAATGGTGGTTGTCAGGGACTGGAGAGTGGTGGAAATAAGATGTTAGGGAACGAGTAAGAATATCTAGTTATAAGATCAGTAAGTTCTGGAGCTCTAATATACCACCCAGTGACTATAATTAAAAATACTGTATTATACACTTGAAAGTTGTTCAGTCAGTTCTGTTCAGTTCAGTTCAGTCAGTCAGTTGTGTCCAATTCTTTGTGACTCCACAGACTGTAGCAAGCTAGGCTTCCCTGTCCATCACCAACTCCCAGAGCTTACTCAAAATCATGTCCATTGAGCCA
>SJYA01005048.1:0-27902 GCA_006410615.1 Neotragus moschatus
TCATGTCAATGTATGGCAAAACAAATACAGTATTATAAAGCAAAACAAACTAAAAAATAAAAATTAAAACAAAAGTATACTCATAGGGTTATTTTCTTCTATTCCTGTCATATAGTCAAGGTCAATAACATTTAGGATAAGACAAGAAAGTACTTTGTGTGAGACTTAAAATTCACTCAATCTCAGTCTTCATCTTTCCTTTATCTTATACTGATCAATATTCACTGAAATTATAAAGCATGAAACTAGGCACTAAATATATAATTTGCATTGAAGTGTCAAAACATTTGTACACATGCTCTTTGTTATTTATCTTTTACTTATTTTGAAATCTCTTGTTCCAAATTAAAGTTGTATTATTTATGGGAAAGAATTATAATGTTTTGTAATAAAGAAAAGCAACTCCACCTCTACTAATTATAGTAATTTACAGATGATCCCTTAACATGTTTGGTAAAATATTAGCACTGTATTTCAATAGTCACTTACATGTATATTGCTAAGTGGTACATATAATATGAGCATGCTTCTCAAAACTGACATCTATCTGTATGTTGAATATCTGATCTGTAGCATAAATTCACCAAACTACACATGAAAGGGAGGTCTTGCTCAATTTAAGCTCTAAGCCATCTACTTAATTGATGCATGCAGTCCATGCTGCAGTCCATGGGGTCACAAAGAGTTGGACATGACTGAGTGACTGAACTGAACTGAACATCTACTTAATGGTATTATCACCTACACTAGATTAATAATTAATGAATGGGTAATTTAATTGCAAGTTTCTACTAACCACAAAAATACTTGTGGAACTGGGTGTGCCTTCATAATAAGAATTAAAATGAGAACTAAGGAGGCCACAGATTGACAGTGAGAAAAAATAACATTTGATAGAAAATGAAATAAAATGTCAAACTCCATTTGACTGACTATTCAAACTATGATTGAGTGGATTGACTAGCTCTGAGGTATATAGTCCTGAGTGGGAGATAATGAGTCAGATTAAATCATTTTCGCTATCTTTATCAGGATCTGGCAGGTGTTCTGAATCTGTCGTTTCATTTCCTTTCTTGAATATATTTATGCCAAGATAACATTGAATTACAATGTTTTTCACAGCTAATCAGGAAAAATGTCTTCAAAAGATTTGACTTGGGAAATATGCAATGATTAGGTGGTCATTTCTAGAAGGAAAATCCAAACAAATGAAAAGTTGTGACTAATGACTGTTTTGTTTTGTTTTTGTTTTTGTTTTTAAAAAAAAAAAACTACTTTTGGACTTCAGTTGATTTTAAATTGAAATTCCATAACTATTAAGTTAGATCCTAACAAAGGTGCATTCAAAGTTCTGATAGCATTGTCAGAAAAAGATTTGGACATATGCTATCCCCTTTCCTCCATAGTTTCCACAAACTATTTTAAAAATTAATGTTTCTTGATACTTTTGAAATTATATCACAGGGGAAAAAAAAAAAAAACTTTAGAGGCACAAGAACCATCTATGGAAGAATGCTAGCTGTCATCCTGATTGCAACATAGAGTGTCCCTGAAGATGTTTGTATTGCTTCATCTGGACACTCTCCTTTCTATCAACGTTACCAACCTCCAGCCTGTGAGAAGCAGCTGATCTGTGGGACTTTTGGCAAAAACATTTTGCTAGCCATATTGTACCAAGAATGCAAATAGTTGTAATACCACAAGGACTGAAGCAAGCATTACATTCTAGGAACACTTGTCAGAAAAGCAAATACATATATTAAAATAAAACAAAACCAGGGGTTATACTATCATCTTTAGAATATAAGAATAGTGGAAAAGTCCATTAATATGGAGTACACATTATAGGAAAATGTATGAGAAACCAGAAGTTAATCCTCATTTCTCATTTTTCAGTCTCTGACTTTGAACAAGCCACTTAATCTCTTTGCAAAATATATTTTAAAAACATCTACCATATGAATTCTTATTGGGTCTTTTTGAAAGAAAATGACTTTGTATATTGTAGTGTTGAGACAAATCTACTAGTTGCTACTTAAGGTTATAGTCAAACTCTTTAAGGCTTGGCATGTCGATCCCCATTTCCCACCTTGAGATGCTCTAAAATACAGCGTAATCTAAATTACCAAGGACTTTCTAACAGAAGATGAATGCTACAAGGTCTTTCCCAGCTCAAAAACCTTTAATTCTGTAATTAAGTGGATTATAAGTTCCTTTATTTAATATTGAGACCATTTGCTATCTATTATTACTCTATTACTAACAAAGATGCATTCAAAGTTCTGATAACATTGTCAGAAAATGATTTGGACATATGCCATCCCCTTTCCTCCATAGTTTCCACAAACTATTTTAAAAGTTAATGTTTCTTGATACTTTTGAAATTATATCATAGGGGAAAAAAAAAAAAAACAACTTTACAGGCACAAGAACCATCTATGGAAGAATGCTAGCCATCATCCTGATTGCAACATAGAGTGTCCCTGAAGATGTTTGTATTGCTTCATCTGCACACTTTCCTTTCTATCAACGTTACCAACCTCCAGCCTGTGAGAGGCAACTGGTCTATGGGACTTATTATAGAAATACACCATTATTATTATAGATATACCCTTAGTGTATAGATTCTATTATTTGCCATTTGCTTACTACATTCAAATCATATTGAGCTTTTAGTCTCTGAATATGAATTGCAACCTTCATGTGTTTTCTTTACACCCTCCACCTTCAGCTAAAATTCCCTTCACAAATACCTCTTCAGTTAATAACTAAAATCCTACATATTATTCTTTCAACTTTTTCACAAACCATGACATGGTACTCTAATTATAACTAATAATTTTCCCAACAAAATATTTTATATATTTATTAATTCTCTTCAGAGTAGATAAAATTAGATGCATATAGGCTTAAACCAAATGCTACATATTTAGTATTTGAAAATTACATGCCAGGGACTTGTAAAAAAATTAATGAATAAAGATGTGATGATTATTTAGAAAGATGGCAATTTAAATAGGTAAATTAAATGTTATGGTTAGCTTATTAAATAGTTCATATCAATAGAGAGACTCACAATTTATTTTTGAAATAATTCAACGTTTCCCAAAGTGCTGCCTTAGAAATACTTCATCAGAATCATAAGTAACACTTGATAAAATGGAACTCTGGATCCCAATCTATACCTATTAGATTAGGATTTCAGAGATAGGGCTTCCCTGGTGGCTCTGAGGTTAAAGCGTCTGCCTCCAATGTGGGAGACCCAGGTTCGATCCCTGGGTTGGGAAGATCCCCTAGAGAAGGAAATGGTAAACCACTCCAGTATTCTTGCCTGGAGAATCCCATGGACGGAGAAGACTGGTAGGTTATAGTCCACAGGGTCGCAGAGAGTTGGACATGACTGAGAGACTTCACCTTCCCCTTCAGCTTCCTTCAGAGATTAGGGACTGGGACCTCTTTATTTACCCTTCTTTGGTCAATAAATATTAGAGAATGACTGTTATACTACAGACATAGTCTTTTTTTGCAAAGCAACATAACAACTAATCACTGAGAAAATCACACACTATGAAGACAGATTTGAGTTTGATCTCACTATGACATGCTGGTGTTATGGATTAATGGCTGTTTTATTCACATTTTGTTTCCCTAACTCGATTAATTATGATTCCTTTTAGGAAAAGTAAAACTGTTTGTTCAGGGGTTGGAAATCAAGATAGAAAATTAAGAGTGTGCTAAGCTCACCTACTTAAAAAAATACATCAAAATGTGGAGCAATTCTTTATGGAAATAAACTGGGAGAGTAGCAGAAAGGCTTTTGTATAATCAAGGCTGTAAAGAAAGATCTACACGTAGAAAACACTAAAGATGCCAGTGGAAAATTACTAGAGCTAATCAATGAATATAGTAAAGTTGCAGGATATAAAATTAATATGTAGAAATCCCTTGCATTTCTATATATTAACACTGAAAAATAAGGAAGAGAAATTAAGGAAGCAATCCCATTCACCAATACAACGGAATAATAAAATACTTAGGAATAAATTTCCCTAAAGAAACAAAATATTTCTATACAGAAAACTATAAAACGCTGATGAAAGAAATCAAAGATGACACAGATGGAGAAATATACTGTGTTCATGGATTGGAAGAATCAATATAGTGAAAATGACTATACTACCCAAAGCAATCTAAATATTCAATGCAATCTCTATCAGACTACAATGGTATTTTTTCACAGAACTAGAACAAATAATTTCACAATTTTTATGGAACCACAAAAGACCTCGAAAAGCTAAAGCAGTTTTGAGAAAGAAGAATGGAACTGGAGGAATTAAACTTTCTGGATTCAGACTATACTACAAAGCTACAGTCATCAAGACACTATGGTACTGGCACAGACAGAATATAGATCAATGGAACAAAATAGAAAGCCTAGAGATAAATCCTGGAGAAGTAAATGGCAACCAACTCCAGTATTCTTGCCTGGAGAATCCCATGAACAGACGGGCCTAGTGGGCAGCTGTCCACAGAGTTGCAGAGTTGCACATGGCTGAAGCGACTTAGGATGAATGTATGCATTGGAGAAGGAAATGGAAACCACTCTAGTATTCTTTCTTGGAGAATCCCAGGGATGGACGATCCTGGTGGATTGCCTTCTATGGGGTTGCACAGAGTCAGACACAACTGAAGCAACTTAGCAGAAGCAGCAGCAGAGATAAATCCATACACCTATGGACACCTTAGCTTTGACACAGAAGACAAGAATATACACTGGAGAAAAGACAGTCTCTCCAACATGTGGTACTGGAAGAACTGATTCAATTCAATCATTCAATTAGATGCTCAGTCGTGTCTGACTATTTGTGATCCCATGAATCGCAGGACGACAGGCCTCCCTGTCCATCACCAACCCTAGAGTTTTACTCAAACTCATGTCTATCGAGTCAGTGATGCCATCCAGCCATCTCATCGTCTGTTGTCCCCTTCTCCTCCTGCCCCCAATCCCTCCCAGCATCAGAGTCTTTTCCAATGAGTCAATTCTTTGCATGAGGTGGCTAAAGTATTGGAGTTTCAGCTTCAGCATCAGTCCTTCCGATGAACACCCAGGACTGATCTGCTTTAGGATGGACTGGTTGGATCTCCTTGCAGTCCAAGGGACTCTCAAGAGTCTTCTCTAATACCACAGTTCAAAAGCATCAGTTCTTCGGCACTCAGCCGTCTTCACACTCCAAATCTCACATCCATACATGACCACTGGACAAACCATAGCCTTGACTAGATGGACCTTTGTTGGCAAAGTAATGTCTCTGCTTTTGAATATGCTATCTAGGTTGGTCATAACTTTCTTTCCAAGGAGTAAGCATCTTTTAGTTTCATGGCTGCAATCACCATCTGAAGTGACTTTGGAGTTCAAAAAAATAAAGTCTGTTAGCTATATGTAAAAGAAAGAAGCTAGAACACTTTCTAACACCATACACAGAAATAAAAACTCAAAATGGATTAAAGACTTAAATGTAAGGCCATAAATTATAATACTCTTAGAAGAAAACATAGGTTGAACACATTCTAATGTAAATCACAGCATGATCCTCTATGACTCACCCCTCAGAGTAAAAGAAATAAAAACAACTAAACAAAATGGGACCTAATTAAGGTTAAAAGGTTTTGCACAAGGAAGGAAACTATAACAAGGTGAAAAGACAGCCCTCAAAATGGGACAAAATAATAGTAAAAAAAAAACAACTGAAAATAAATTAATTTCCAAAATACACAAGCAGCTCAGGTGGCTTGATATCAGAAAAATTAACAACCCAATCAAAAAGTTGGAAAAAGATATAAACAGACAGTTCTCCAAAGAAGACATAGAGATGGCTAACAAACACATGAAAAGATGTTCAACGTCACTCATTACTAGAGAAATGCAATCAAAACCACAATGACTACCACCTCACATAGGTCAGAATGACCATCATCAAGAGTTAACAAACAATAAATGTGGGAGAAGGTGTGGGCTGTTGGTGGGAAAGCAAATTGTTACAGCCGCTATGGAGAACAGTGTGGAAATTCCTTAAAAAACAAAACAAAACAAAAAAAAAACTGGGAATAGAACTGCCATATGACCCAGCAATCCCACTGCTGGGCATACACTCAGAGGAAATAAGAACTGAAAGAGAAACATGTGCCCCAGTGTTCATTGCAACACTATTTATAATAGCTGGGACTTGGAAGCAACGAAGATGTCCATCAGCAGATGAATGGATAAGGAAGTTGTGGTATATATACACATAGAACATTACTCAGCTGTAAAAAGGAATGCATTTGAGTCAGTTCAAATGAGGTAAATGAACCTTGAGCCTATTTACCCAGAGTGAAGTATGTCAGAAAGAGAAAGACACATACTGTATATTAATGCATATATATGGGATTTAGAAAGACAGTACTCATAATCTTACTTTCAGCACAGTAAAGGAAACCCAGATGTAGAGAACAGACTTTTGGACTCAGTGGGAGAAGGCGAGGGTGAGATAGTTTGAGAGAATAGCATTGAAATAGGTTCATTACTAGGTGTAAAATAGATGGCCAGTGCAAGTTTGATGCATGAGGCAGGGCACCCTAAGCTGGTGCTCTGGGACAACCCAGGGGGATCAGGTAGGGAGGGATGTTGGAGGGGGATTCAGAATGGGGAAGACACATATACCTGTGGCCTATTCATGTTGATATATGGCAAAAAACATCATAATATTTTAAAGTAATTATCCTGCAATTAAATTAATTCATTTAAAGAAAAGAAAGATCTACACAGAATTGAGTATGAAGAGAGAAGGAGCCACCAGGTAGGGGCCCATGCCTCCAGCAGGGGCCACAGAAGATGAGGAGAATATCAAGAGCCTGGGGATACTTCCTGGAGAGTGGGAGTTTCCAGTCACATATTAGGTACTGCAGCTCTGGGGTCTAACACCAGGGAGACGAGTTCCTTTAGTTTATTTGAAAGAAATGAGACTTACCAGAAGGCTGTAAGAAACCAAGTCTCTGCTCATAAAAAATAAGCATACATCTTTACTCTCAGGAACAAGGCAGAGGAAGCAAACTGGAAACTGTCTGGGGCTTTGGTTGATTTCTAATGACTAAACCAATATACACAGAAACAGATTTCGAGTTATAAAAAGCACAGTTCAGTTCAGTCGCTCAGTCGTCTCTGACTCTGCGACCCCATGAATCGCAGCACGCCAGGCCTCCCTGTCCATCACCAACTCCCGGACTTCACTCAGACTCACCTCCATCGAGTCAGTGATGCCATCCAGCCATCTCATCGTCTGTTGTCCCCTTCTCCTCCTGCCCCCAATCCCTCCCAGCATCAGAGTCTTTTCCAATGAGTCAAGTCTTCACATGAGGTGGCCAAACTACTGGAGTTTCAGCTTTAGCATGATTCCTTCCAAAGAAATCCCAGGGCTGATCTCCTTCAGAATGGACTGGTTGGATCTCCTTGCAGTCCAAGGGATTCTCAAGAGTCTTCTCCAAGACCACAGTTCAAAAGCATCAATTCTTCAGTGCTCAGACTTCTTCACAGACCAACTCTCACATCCATACATGACCACAGGAAAAACCATAGCCTTGACTAGATGGACCTTAGTCGGCAAAGTAATGTCTCTGCTTTTGAATATACTATCTAGGCTGGTCATAACTTTTCTTCCCAGGAGTAAGCGTCTTTTAATTTCATGGCTACAATCACAACATGCAGTGATTTTGGAGCCCAGAAAAATAAAGTCTGACACTGTTTCCACTGTTTTCCCATCTATGTTCCATGAAATGATGTGATCGGATGCCCAAGGAGTCCCAAAGAATATGAACACAAAGAGCTCCAAATTAGTATTAATAGGTATATTTAAAAGATGAAAGGTTAAAATTAAAGAATTCTAAGGTCAACAAGAGAAAAATTGTCATATACAACAGAACCCCAGTAAAAAAAAATCAGCTGATTTTTCTGTAGAAACTTTTCAGACAAAAAGGGAATGGAATAATGTATTTAACATTCTAAAGGGAAAAAGCTAAACGCTAGGATAATCTACCAACCAACGTTGTCATTAAGAATTGAAAGAGAGATTTAAAAACTTTTTAGACAAGCCAAAGCTAAGATTTCTTTAATACTAAACTAACCACACGAAATGAGTTAAAGGGTCTAAGAGAAAAAGAAAATGCTATAAGGAGAACTTAAGAATTTATGGAGAGTCCCTAGTGGCTCAGATTGTAAATCCCACTAATAAGGACAAATATGTAGGAAAAGCTGTGAGTCAACTACTGAAATAAATGAATATGAAGATTAAAATACAAGATTGCAAAATCAACGAGAGAAAAAATAAACCATTAAAGTATAAACATGAAGATGTAAAATATGATACCAAAACCACAAAAAGTGGGGGAAAGGAGTATCTTTTAGAATATATTTCAGCTTAAATGACCATCAGTTTAAAAGAATTAGATATAGATACAGTCAATATACACAAACCCCATGATAACCACAAATAGAAAACTACCATAACAAGAGAAAGGAACATAATCACAATACTAAAGAAATCATTAAACCACAGAGGAAGAAACTAGAAGAACATAAGGCAAAGAAGAACTACAAATACAACCAGAAAACAAAAATGGCACTAAATATATACTTGTCAATAATTCTTTGTGAGTGTGTTCTTTTTTTATTATTTTAATATAAATTTATTTATTTTAATTGGAGGCTAATTACTTTACAATATTGTATTGGTTTTGCCATACATTAACATGAATCTGCCATGAGTGTACACGTGTTCCCCATCCTGAACTCCCCTCCCAGCTCTCTCCCCATAACATCCCTCTGGGTCATCCCAGTGCACCAGCCCCAAGACTGTATCATGCATCGAACCTGGACTGACAACTCGTTTTACATATGATATTATACGTGTTTCAATGCCATTCTCCCAAATCATCCCACTCTCACCCTCTCCCACAGAGTCTAAAAGATTGTTCTATACATCTGTGTTTCTTTTGCTGTCTCGCATACAGGGTTATCTTTGACACAGTGTACCAATTGGATAGAAAAACAGTTCAGTTCAGTGGCTCAGTCATGTCCGAATTTTTGGACTAAATGAGCTGCAGCACGTTAGGCTTCCCTGTCTATTACCAACACCTAGACCTTGCTCAAACTCATGCCCATCAAGTCGGTGATACCATCCAACCATTTTATCCTCTGTCACATCCTTCTCCTCCTGCCTTCAATCTTTCCCAGCATCAGGATCTTTTCCAATGAGTCAGTTCTTTCTATCAGGTGGTCAAAGTATTGGAGCTGTAGCTTCAACATCAGTCTTTCCAATAAATATTCACGAAAGTTTTCCTTTAGGATTGACTGGTTGGATCTCCTGGCAGTCCAAGGGACGCTCAAAAATCTTCCCAAACAGCACAGTTCAAAAGCATCAATTCTTCAGTGCTCAGCTTTCTTTATGGTCCAATGTTCATATCCATACATGACTACTGAAAAAAACATAGCTTTGACTAGACAGACATTTGTCAGCAAAGTAATGTCTTTGCTTTTTAATAAACTGTGTAGGTTGATGACAGCTTTTCTTCCAAACAGCAAGTATCTTTTAATTTCATGGCTGCAATCACCATCTGCAGTGACTTTGGAGCCCAAGAAAAAAATAAAGTCTCTCACTCTTTCCATTCCTTCCCCATCTATTTGCCATGAAATGATGAGACCAGATGCCACAACCTTAATTTCCTGAATGTTGTGTTTAAGCCAGCTCTTCCACTATTCTCTTTCACTTTCATCAAGAGGCTATTTAGTTCCTCTACCACTTTCTGCCGTAAGGATGGTGCCATCTGTGTATCTGGTTATTGGTATTTCTCCTGGCAATCTTGATTGCAGTTTGTGTTTCATCCAGCCCAGCATTTCACTTGATACATTTTGCATATAAGTTAAAAAAAGCAGAGTGACAATATACTACTTTGCTGTACTCCTTTCCCAATTTGGAACCAGTCAATTCTTCCATGTCCAGTTCTAATTGTTGCTTCTTGATTTGGATACAGATTTCTCAGTTGGCTGTTAAGGTGGTCTGATATTCCCATCTCTTTAAGAATTTTCCTGTTTGTTGTGATCCACACAGTCAAAGTCTTTGGTGTTATCAGTAAATATAACAAGAAAACAAGTAACAAAATGGCATTAAACATATATACTTATCAATAATTCTTTAACTTTAATAGGAGTAAGTGTTCCAATTAAAGGACATAGGGTACTGATTGGATAGAAAAACAAGACCCATCTATTTGGTGCCTACATGATACTTCATTCAAAGCTAAAGAAACACACAGACTGAAAGTGAGGAGTAGAAATGGAAATAAAACATATATGCAAATGGAGATGACAAACATATTAGACAAAGAGTTTCTTTTAAAATATTCTGTTACAAAAGACAAGGACAAGCATTATATAAAGATGAAGGGATCATAGTGATCATAGAAGAGAATATAATATTAGCTATCACAAATGCACCTAACATGGGAACACCTAACTCTGTAAAGCAAATATTAACAGATATAAAGCAGTTCTAAGAGGGATCCTGGCCTACCTCAAGAGAAAAGAAAAAAAAATCAAATAACCCCAGCTACCACCAAAAGGAGTTACATAAAAGAGCAAAAAATGTTTAAATTTAGAAGAAGGAAGAAACTAGTATTAATCAAAAAATAAATTGGTAAAATAGAGGGCAAAAAATGAAAAAAGAAAAGCACACAAAAAATAATGAAACTGACTGAACTTTTTGAAAATATATCAAGAAAATTTGTCCAGAATGATTATTATACAAGGAGAAAAGAATAAAAGGAAAAAGGATAAAAGGAAAAATGGCCTAAATAAACAAAATAAGTAATTAGAAAAGAGAATTACAAAGAATAGCATAAAGGTAAAAAAAAATCATAAGAGAATACTGAGCAGTTATATGCCAACAAATCGAACAAATTAGAAGGACTAGATAAGTTCCTAAAACATAAAATCTTTCACGACTGAATCGGAAAGAAATGTATACTCTGAACAGACTGATTTCCTGTAAATGAAACTGAATTAGTAATCACAAACTCCCATCAAACAAAAGTGGAGGAATGGACAGCTTTACAGGTGAATTCTAGTGGACAAGTGAAAGCATTAAACTATTTTTCTCAAACTATCCCCCCAAATTGGAGAAGATAAAATATTCCCAAATTAATTTTATAATGCTTCCATGACCTTAATAGGAAAACAAATTAAAAACTTTTGCTACAATATATTAAACGTGGGTTTCTCTAACGGTTTAGTGGTTAAGAATCCATATTAAAACGTAGAGGACATGGGTTAAATCTCTTAAGGACTTGAGATCCCACATTCCACAGAACAGCTAAACTCATACACCACAACTACTGAGCCCTTGTGCCTTGGAGTCCATGTACCACAACTAGAGAGCCTACAAGCTTCAACTAGAGGGTCCGTGTACCACAACAAAAGATCTCAGTAGATGCAGAAAAATCATTTGATAAATTCCATATCCATTCATAGGGAAAACTCGAATCACTGTTGGTGTAGAGGAGACATATCTCAACAGGATTAAAACTATTTATGCCAAACTCAGAGGTGACATAGGTAACATACTTTACAGTGAAAAGCTGAAAGTTTTTTCTATAAAGTCAAAAACAAACAAAAAAGAATGCTCCCTCTCAGCACGTCAATTAACGTAGTATTGGTAGGATTAGCCACAATAATCAAGCAAGAAAAAGAAATAAAGTCATCTTAAATAGAATGGAAGAAGTAAAATTATTATTATTTATAGATGACATAATACAATATACATATATATATAAACCTTTATAGTTCTCACCAGAAAAAGATTAATAAATGAATTATGTGAAGTTGCAAGATATGGTATCAATATACTGAAATCTATTAGTTTTCTGTATACTAATATTGAACTATCAGAAATATAAAGAGAAACCTCATTTAAAATTTTAGCAGAAAGTTTAAAATATGTAGGAATAAACAGAATCAAAGTGGTTTACTATAACAACTTTAAAACACTGGTGAAGACATCTGAAAATGATATAATGAAATGGACAATATCACATTTTTTTAGATTGGAAGAATTAATATTGTTAAATTGTCCATACTATGCAAAACAATCTATGAATTTAATGTAATACTTATCAAAATATTCATGATATTTTCACAGAACTAACAAAGAATCATCATAAAATTTGTATAAAACCACAAAAGATTACAAATAGTTAAAGCAAAATACAAAAAAGAATAAAGGTGGAAACTTTAAGCATTCTGACTTCAGACTATACTACAAAGTTATAATAATCAAAACAGTAATTTACCAGCACAAAAATAGACACTATATCAATGGATGAAAATAGAGATGCTAGATATAAGCCCACATATTTATGTTCAATTAACCTATGACAAATAATAATACAGTCTGGGGAAAAGAAAGTCTCTTCAAATAATCATGCTAGGAAAACTGGGCAGCTACATGTAAAGTAGTGATAAGAATCCACCAGCTAATGCAGGGGACATGAGATGAATCCCTTGTCTTGGAAGATTTCACATGCCACAGGGCAACTAAACCCATGCACTACAACTACTGAAGACTATATTCTAGAGCCTGTGAGCTGCAATACTGAGCCTGTGCACCACAACTACTGAAACCAACATGTCTAGAGTCCCTGAAACAAGAGGAGCCACTACAGTGAGAAGCCCATGAATAGCAAATAGACAGGAACTCTAACTCACCTCAACTAGAGAAAGCCTGCATAGCAATGAAGATCCACCACAGCCAATAAATAAAATGAATACAAAATAATAGATAAAATTTATTTAAAAATATTTTATTAAAAATGTGTTATACAATATTCTTCTTGCTTTTTTTTTACATAGCTTATCTGTATCAATTAATTCCAATACCCTTCTCTCAACCCTCTCATTTTCCCTCTTTCCACTAATAACTCCTATCTTATTCTTTATATCTGTGAGTCTGTTTCTGGTGCCTTTTTTTAAAAAATATATACTCCTTGGTTTTATTTTTAGATTTCACATATAAGTGATAATAAAGTGTTTTTCTTTCTCTTTTAAGTATTTCACCAAACATAATACTCTATTGGTTAAAAAATATTATGAAAAGTATTAGAATTTTAATAGCTAAGTAACATTTCCATTGTATATATGCACCATGTATTCTTAAAATATTTATCTGTGGATGGACACTTCTGTTGCATACATATCATGTCTAATGTGAATAATGCTGTTGTGCACATTGGGCTCTATGCATCTTTAAAATTAATATTTTCCTTTTCACTTATACATTCAGTAATGGACCAGTGGAGAAATAACTCCAGAAAGAATGAAGAGACGGAGACAAAGCAAAAACAACATCCAGCTGTGGATGTGACTGGTGATGGAAGTAAAGTCAGAGGCTGTAAAGAGCAATAGTGCATAGGAACCTGGAATGTTAGGTCCATGAATCAGGGAAAATTGAAAATAGTCAAACAGGAGATGGCAAGAGTGAATGTCAACATTCTAGGAATCAGCAAACTAAAATGGACTGGAATGGGTGAATTTAACTCAGATGATCATTATATTTACTACTGTGGGCAAGAATCCCTTAGAAGAAATGGAGTGGCCATCAGAGCCAACAAAAGTCTGAAGTGCAGTACTTGGATGCAATCTTAAGAACAACAGAATGATCTCTGTTTGCTTCCGAAGCAAACCATTAAATGTCACGGTAATCCAAGTCTATGCCCTCATCAGTAATGCTGAAAAAGCTGAAATTGAATGGTTCTATGAAGATGTACAAGACCTTCTAGAACTAACACCCCAAAAAGATGTACTTTTCACTATCGGGGACTGGAATACAACAATAGAAATTCAAGAAATACCTGGAGTAACAGGCAAATTTGCCCTTGGCGTACAGAATGAAGGAGGACAAAGGCTAAAAGAGTTCTGTCCAGAGAATGCACTGATAATAGCAAACACTGTCTTCCAACAACACAAGAGAAGACTCTACACATGGACATCACCAGATGGTCAAAACCAAAATCAGACTGATTATATTCTTGCAGCCAAAATGGAGAAGTTCTATACAGTCATCACAAAGAAGACTGTCGTGAACTTATTGCCAAATTCTGACTGAAATTGAAGAAAGTATGGAATTCCACTAGGCCATTTCGTATGACCTAAATCAAATACCGTACAATCATACAGGGGAAGTGACAAATAGATTCAAAGGATAAGATCTGATAGACAGAGTGCCTGAAGACCTTTGGACAGAGGATCCTGACATTGTACAGGAGGCAGTGATCAAAGTGATACACACACAAAAAAAGAAATGCAAAAACGCAAAATGATTGTCTCAGGAGGCCTTACAAATAGCTACAAAAAAAAAAAAAAAAGAGAGAGAAATGAAAGGCAAAAGAGAAAAGGAACGATATACCCATTTGAATGCAGAGTTCCAAAGACTAGCAAGGAGAGATAAGAAAGCCTTCCTCAGTGATCAGTGTAAAGAAATAAGAGGAAAACAATAGAATGGGAAAGACTAGAGATCTCTTCAACAAAATTAGAGATACCAAAGGAAAATTTCATGCCAAGATGGGCACAATAAAAGATAGAAAAGGTATGGAATTACAGAAGCACAAGATATTAAGAAGTGGTGGCCAGAATACACAGAAGAACTGTACAAAAATGATCTTCATGATCCAGATAATCACGATGGTCTGATCATTCACCTAGAGCCAGACATTTTGGAATGCAAAGTCAAGTGGGACTTCAGTTCAGTTCAGTTCAGTTGTTCAGTCGTGTCCGACTCTTTGCAACCACATTAATTGCAGCACGCCAGGCCTCCCTGTCCAATACCAACTCCTGGAGTTTACTCAGACTCGCATCCATTGAGTCAGTGATGATGTCCAGCCATCTCATCCTCTGTCGTCCCCTTCTCCTCCGGCCTCCAATCCCTCCAAGCATCAGAGTCTTTTCCAATGAGTCAACTCTTTGCATGAGGTGGCCAAAGTACTGGATTTTCAGCTTTAGCACCATTTCTTCCAAAGAAATCCCAAGGCTGATCTCCTTCAGAAAGGACTGGTTGGATCTCCTTGCAGTCCAAGGGACTCTCAAGAGTCTTCTCCAACACCATAGTTCAAAAACATCAATTCTTCAGCGATCAGCCTTCTTCACAGTCCAACTCTCACAACCATACATGACCACAGGGTAAACCATAGTCTTGACTAGACGGACCTTAGTCGGCAAAGTAATGTCTCCACTTTTGAATATGCTATCTAGGTTGATTATAACTTTTCTTCCAAAGAGTAAGCGTATTTAAATCTCATGGCTGCAGTCATCATCTGCAGTGATTTTGGAGCCCAGAAAAATAAAGTCTGATACAGTTTCCACAGTTTGCCCATCAATTTCTCATGAAGTGATGGGACCAGATGCCATGATCTTCGTTTTCTGAATGTTGAGCTTTAAGCTAACTTTTTCACTCTCCTCTTTCAATTTCATCAAGAGACTTTTTAATTCCTCTTCACTTTCTGCCGTAAGGGTGGTGTCATCTGCATATCTGAGGTGATTGATATTTCTCCCAGCAATCTTGATTCCAGCTTGTGTTTCTTCGGGTCCAGCATTTCTCATGATGTACTCTGCATATAAGTTGAATAAGCAGGGTGACAATATACAGCCTTGATGCACTCTTTTTCCTATTTGGAACCAGTCTGTTGTTCCATGTCCAGTTCTAACTGTTGCTTCCTGACCTGCATATAGGTTTCTCAAGAGGCAGGTCAGGTGGTCTGGTATTCCCATCTCTCTCAGAATTTTCCCTAGTTTATTGTTATCCACACAATAAGCAGGCCTTAAGAAGCATCATATGAACAAAGCCAGTGGAGGTGATGGAATTTCAGTTGAGTCATTTCAGATGCTGAAATATGTTGCTTTAAATGTGCTGTGGTCAATATGCCAGCAAATCAAGAAAGCCTAGCAGTAGCACAGAACTGGAAAAAGTAAGTTTTCATTCTGATCTCAAAGAAAGGCAATGCCAAGGAAAGGTCAAACTACCACACAATTGCACTCATCTTACACACTAGCAAAGCAACGCTCAAAAATCTCCAAGCCTGGCTTCAGCAATACATGAACCATGAAATTCCAGATATTCAAGCTGGTTTTAGAAAAGGCAGAGGAACCAGAGGTCAATATGCCAACACCCGTTGGATCAATGAAAAATCAAGAGAATTCCAGAAAAAAAAAAATCTACTTCTGCTTTATTGGCTACACCAAAGCCTTTGACTGTGTAGATCACAACAAACTTTGGAAAATTCTTAGAGATGGGAATACCTGATCACCGAGCCTGCCTCCTGAGATATTTGTATGCAGGCAAAAAAGCAACAGTTGGAACTGTACATGCAACAGCAGACTGGTTCCAAGAAAAGGAAAGGAGTATGGCAAGGCTGTATATTGTCACCTTGCTTGTTTAATTTATATGCAGAGTACATAATGAGAAATGCTGGACTGGATGAAGTGCAATCTGGAATCAAGACTGCCAGGAGAAGTATCAATAACCTCAGATACACAGATGATACCATCCTTATGGTAGAAAGAGAAGAACTAAAGAAAATCTTAATGAAAGTGAAAGAGGAGAGTTAAAGATTTGGCTTTACACTCAACATTCAGAAAACTAAGATCATGATATCTGGTACCATCACTTCAAGTCAAGTAGATGAGGAAACAATGGAAATGATGGGAGAGTTTATTTTGGGAAGTTCCAAAATCACAGCAGATGGTGATTGCAGCCTTGACAGTAAAAGACGCTTGCTCCTTGGAAGAAAAAATTTGAATAACCAAGTCAGCATATTCCTCTATGACCCACCTCCCAGGATACTGGAAATAAAAGCAAAAAATAAACAAATTGGATATAATTAAAATTAAAAGCTTCTGCACAACAAAGAAAACTATAAGCAAGGTGAAAAGACAGCCTTCAGAATGGGAGAAAATAATAGCAAATGAAGCAACTGACAAACAACTAATCTTAAAAATATACAAGGAACTTATTCAGCTCAATTCCAGAAAAATAAATGACCCAATCAAAAAATGGGCCAAAGAACTGAATAGACATTTCTCCAAAGAAGACATACAGATGGCTAACAAACACATGAAAAGATGTTCAACATCACTCATTATCAGAGAAATGTAAATCAAAACCAAAATGAGGTACCATTTCACACCAGTCAGAGTGGCTGTGACCCAAAAGTCTACAAGCAATAAATGCTGGAGAGGGTGCACAGAAAAGGGAACCCTCTTACACTGTTGGTGGGATTACAAACTAGTACAGCCGCTATGGAGAACAGTGTGGAGATTTCTTAAAAAGCTGGAANAAATGAGGTACCATTTCACACCAGTCAGAGTGGCTGTGACCCAAAAGTCTACAAGCAATAAATGCTGGAGAGGGTGCACAGAAAAGGGAACCCTCTTACACTGTTGGTGGGATTACAAACTAGTACAGCCGCTATGGAGAACAGTGTGGAGATTTCTTAAAAAGCTGGAAATATAACTGCCTTATGGCCAAGCAATCCCACTGCTGGGCATACACACTGAGGAAACCAGAAGTGAAAGACACACGTGTACCCCAATGTTCATCGCAGCACTGTTTATAATAGCCAAGACATGAAAGCAATCTAGATGTCCATCAGCAGATGAATGGATAAGAAAGCAGTGGTACATATACACAATGGAGTATTACTCAGCCATTAAAAAGAATACATTTGAATTAGTTCTAATGAGGTGTATGAAACTGGAGCCGATTATACAGAGTGAAGTAAGCCAGAAAGAAAAACACCAATACAGTATACTAACACATATATATGGAATTTAGAAAGATGGTAACGATAACCCTGTATGCGAGACAGTAAAAGAGACACAGATGTATAGAACAGTCTTCTGGACTCTGTGAGAGAGGGAGAGGGTGGGATGATTTGGGAAAATGGCATTGAAACATGTATAATATCATGTGAGAAATGAATCGCCAGTCTAGGTTTGATGCAGGATACAGGATGCTTGGGGCTGGTGCACTGGGATGATCCAGAGAAATGGTATGGGGAGGGAGGTGGGAAGGGGGTTCAGGATTGGGAACTCATGTACACCTGTCGCAGATTCATGTTGATGTATGGCAAACCAATACAGTATTTTAAGGTAAAATAAAGTAAAATTTAAATAAATAAATAAAGGTTAAAAAAAAAAAAAGGCAGATACATTACTTTACCAAAAAAGGTCCATCTGGTCAAAGCTATGTTTTTTCCCGTAGTCACGTATGAATGTGAGAGTTGGACTATAAAGAAAGCTAAGCACTTAATTGATGCTTTTGAATTGTGGTGTTGGAGAAGATGCTTGGACAGCAAGCATGAGTCCCTTGGACAGCAAGGAGGTCCAAACATTCCATCCAAAAGGAAATCAATCTTGAATATTCTTTGGAAAGTGTGAGGCTGAGCTGAAATACAATATCTTGACCACTTGATTCGAAGAACTGACTCATCGGAAAAGACCCTGATGCTGGGAAAGATTGAACGCAGGATGAGAAGAGGATGACAGAGGATTAGATGGTTTGATGGCATCACCACTCAATGGTCATGAGTTTGAGTAAACTTCAGGAGTTGGTAATAGACAGAGAGTACTGGCATGCTGCATTCCATGTGGTTGCAAAGAGTCAGACATGACTGAGTGACTCTACTGAAGTGAACTGAATGGAATTGTTGGATCACATGATAGTTCTATTTTTAGATTTTTATGGCATCTCCAAACTGTTTTCCACAGTGGCTGCACCTGTTTACATTTCTACCCACATTGCATTCAGTTGAGTTGAGTTCAGTCGCTCAATCGTGTCTGGCTCTTTGTGACCCCATGAACCGCAGCACACCAGGCTTCCCTGTCCATCACCAACCCCCGCAGTCTACCCAACCCATGTCCACTGAGTTGGTGATGCCACCCAACCATCTCATCCTCTGTCTTCCCCTTCTCCTTCTGCCCTCAATTTTTCCCAACATCAGGATCTTTTCAAATTAGTCAGCTCTTCGCATCAGGTGACCAAAGTATTGGAGTTTTAGCTTCAACATCAGTCCTTTCAATGAATATTCAGGACTAATTTCCTTTAGGACTGACTGGTTTGATCTCTTTGCAGTCCAAGGGATCCTCATGAGTCTTCTCCAACACCACAGTTCATTAGGGTACTCTTTTCTGCAGTTTCATGCCAATATCTGACATTTGCAGACTTTTTGATGACAAATATTTTGACAGATGTAAGAGAATAGCTCACTATCTTTTTAATTTGCCTTTCTCTGATTATTAGTGATTTTTGGTGTATTTTCATACACCTGTTAGACATCTGTATGTCTTCTTTGAAAATAAAATTCAATATAGGTCTTCTGTCCTTTTTTATTGGGGCTATTTATTTTGCTAATATTGAGTTGTGTGAACTGTTTATAAATTTTAGGTATTAAACCTTATCAGATCATAAGCAAATAGTCTCTCCCATTCAGTAGATTGTCTTTCACTTTCTTGATGGTTCTCTTTACTGCACCAAATTTTAAATTCAATTAGGTCACATTGCATGGCTTAATTAGATAAAACTAGTCAATCCTAAAGAAAATCAACCCTGAATATTAGTTGGAAGGACAGATGCTGAAGCTGAAGCTCCAATAATTTGGCCACCTGATGAGAAGAGCTGACTTATTGGAAAGGACTCTGATAACTGAATCTGAAGGCAAAAGGAGATGGGAGCAGCAGAGGATGACATGGTTAGATAGCATCACCAGATCAATGGACTTAAAATTTGAGCAAACTCTGGGAAATAATGAAGGATGAATGTCTGGCATACTGCAGTCCATGGCATTGTAAAGAGTGAAACACGACTTAGCAACTGAAGGACACCAAGCTCTCATTTGTTTAATTTCACCTCTTCCCCTTGTCTGGACAGACAATTTATGTCAAAGAGAATTCTATGCTCTGTTCTACAAATTTTACATTTAGAAATTTAATCCATTTTATTTTTATATATGGTATAAGAATATGTTCTAGTTTCATTCTTTACATGTTACTGTCCTCTTTTCTCAGCACCACTAATTGAAGAGACTGTCTTTTCTCCATTGTTATTCTTGCCACTTTCATTATAGATTGAGTAGATTACAGCAGAAAGGAGGATGTGCCTGGGGTTTCTCCTGTTCTTAGTTGTTGTTACCACCTCCACCCTATGAGGCACAGTATCGTAGCTTGACCTGCTAGAACAAGTCCATGTTGTCTTGTTTCCCTCAAGTATGCTTTCTCCCTTTACCAAGCACCATTAATTTCAACTCCAGAAGAGAGTAGTGAGCAAGAGAAGTTGATGTGGATATTTGGGTTAGGGTCAAGTCGTGGAGTGTGTCAGTCTGACTGCGAGTGGATATCAAGACTTTCTCTGATGCTCTGTTGCCTGTGTAATCACCAGCAATGGTTACCATCTTTTTGGTCCGATGCTGCTTAGGGTTTGAACCACCTCAGTAACTTGTAGCTAAGTTTTTTCCTCAATTATTGTAGTTCTTGCTCTAGTCTGGAGCTGCAAAATAAAGCAAAGGGTGCTGGAGCACACACACTAGGTTCTGGCTAATATATGTGTTGAGGTCACAGCAAGAAACCAATCAGCCAGCCACATGCAGTCTCAAGTTGCTCTTTCCATCCTGCTTTGAAACAAGAAAATCTGCCTGTTCTGTTAACCCATTCTCCCACCAGCTCAGGGAGGTTCTTCTTCCCTTTGGTGGACCCTATGGCTATGGCAAAGTCAGAGGATGAGATGGTTAGAAAGCATCACCAAATTAATGGACATGAATTTGAGGAAACTTCAGGAGATAGTGGAGGACAGAGGAGCCTGGTGGGCTGTAGTCCACAGGGTCACTAAGAATCTGACATGGCTTAGCAATCAAACAACAACAAATCATTATTGTGCCCAGTATGTGGCTTGAAACTTTCACGTTCAGGGAATGTCTCCGTCTGTCTAACCTTCCTTTTCTCTAAGTTTCTCCCAGGAACATATGTTCTAATTTGATCACTTCTCTTTCCTTCCTATCTGATTTACATCTATTTTTCTTATAATCTTAGTCATAAAGGAGTTTTTCTCCTAGTTTTACCTTAGTTTTCAAAGAGAATTTTTCATCGGGCAGATATATTTCTGGTGTGTTTGTTGTGGGGAGGTGAGTTCCACATTCCCTTTCTCCACCATATTGATTTGAGTCCCTAAATCAGATATGCTGCAATTTAAATTGATTAAATAAAAATAAATTAAATAAAATACTTTGTTCATCTTCCCCAGTGACTTGCATGTATTTCACTGAGTGGGTGAGAATATGTTTAAATGAGGGCACACAGGCTTAATTGCCAAAAGTAAAGGGAACACTGATAATTTGTGTGCATCTGTGTGTGTGTATGTGCATCTGTATGTGCATTGTACCATACATGTATAGTGTTTGTTTCTAGTTTTAACAACAACAACAAAAAACTAAATTTTACTTATAAGTAAACATTTTATATTTTGGTGATTTTTTTTTTTTTAATACTTAGTTTTCAATTTCTCACTGCTAGTCCATGGAAATAAATGTAGGCTTGGGAGACTGATTTGAATCCTGCAGTCTTACTAAAAAGTTAATTATTAGTGCTAAACATTCTTTCTTTATTTATTTTGTAGATTCTTTGTTTCTACTTAGGAAATCACGTTTGCATGTACAGAGATAATTTCATTTCTTCCATTCCAATATAAATGCCTAAAGTTTCTTTTGTCCACTTTTTACTGTGTCTAGGATCCCGTTCCCATTACACAGATGAAAAAAATGAGACAAAAGAAGTTAGGCCAGTGGTCAAGAACTACATATTAAAAAGTGAACCATTGGGAGTTTGAACTCTGATCTGACACCAAAATTGAACAATTAACTACATTAGAACCAATGCAGAATCAGTAACCTTTCTACACCATCCCCAAGTTATAATACTATATAGATATAATCAGGAAAATTATCCTACTAATTAAACATTGTCTTACATACTTTGTAAACATTTAAGCAAAGTTTTCAGTGATTCAGCTTAAAAGAGTAAAATAATCCTTTAGATTTTTCCATGTTTAATCAACTTAATATAAGACTAACTGAAGTATAAGTTTAATCAGAATATTATAATTCAGAAAAAATGAACATATGATCCTTATATATTAATGATAAATGTAAAAATTGATAGTTTTACTTGGAAGAAGTTAAAAAATATATCTACAGAAAGCTGTTTAGAAGTGTTTTATAATTGTTTCTCTTTCTGCATATCTAGTTATAATCTATGCAAATATATGTGCAATTAGTCAGTTTGTCTACCACATGTACTCATTCACAATTACCACTCTCTTCCCTCATTACATTTTATTACCACACATTTAAATGTGTGTGGAAGAAAGAGAAAACCATTTGGTCATAAACAGCAAAATTCAGAAGCCTGAATTGAAGGCAAATTCAGTAATAGAAAGTTAAGCTGTGTGAACAGCCTAGAAATTTCAGATATGTGCAATAAATCCACCCTAACATCTGCGCTGAATATTTTTAAATAAAAAGCTACTTTGAGAAAAATTTAATTGGAATATTTCATTATACTTAAACCATTTTGTATTCCATTAATGTAAGTTAAAACATTACCACCTAGCTCATTTAGTTATTTCCAGGTAGATTTATAAAGCAGTTTATTTTGGTTATCTAAAGTTACATTATTATCATAAAATAATAATAATTTTATAATAATAATGAGAGTTAAAATTATTAATGATTTCTATACTTAAGAAAGGGATCTTCATACATAACCAGTTACAACATGTTTCAGGATATATGTGGATCTGTAATCTGAATCATGTATTTTGTATCAATAAACAACTACTATAAGTGCATGAGTTTCCTGTGAATTAACTCTATGAATAATAATCTTGAGCTGCTACACTTTTACAACAAAATTCGATCTTGTCAAAGTCTTAAATCTGTTTTTAAAAGTCAAAAAAGTCCTCTAAGTGACCTAGCTTTCATTGTCTTATTTTCAACCAACAAAGCATTGATTATTTTTAGAAAAAAGCTCTTTTCTGTTTGATGGTTTATCTCTTGTAGATATCTGGTTGAGAGCCTGGAGAAAATTCAAGTTACATGGAAATAATTTACCATCACTGCCAAGTGTATGGTAAATGTCTAATTGGTAGGCTGTTTGTATTTGTTCTTATTTTGACAAGATGACTTTAAAGCAGTTTCCATGGATTTTTATTCCAAATTTTATTCTTGTTCCAAAATGTTTAAGAAAAAATAAAACCTAAAATGAATTCCAATGCATGATATGAGGCAGTTGCTTGCATTTTCACTATATTATATTGTGTAGATTATATATGACTACACATACTGAGGCATGGAAAAAAGGAGATTTTTTTAAAATCTAAGAAAAAGCTAGGCTTATGCTGAAAATAAGTGGGGACTTATATGCCTAGGTTTTCAACACCACATCCTCTAATAAATAAGTTACATACATACAAATGCATTTCTTTCCAAGAATATGTTCATAGGTCCAATTTGTTAGTAAGTTCAACAAAGTTGGTCTAGGTAGTAACTAACTAAAACAGTCAGCTATATAATGCTGTACTGTAATAGATTTGTAATACTTTTCATACACATAATACACACAAAAAAAAACACCACAAAAAATAAAACATTTTAAATCTCATAGTACAGTACCTTGAAAATTACAATGATCCCAACTGCATCACCATTGGTTTTACATTTGCTTCGGGACGTCCTGGGCTTGAAATAAAGATAGTGTTATACTATATACAGTACTGAGCAGTAAAGTACATAAAAAGGCAACCACCTGTAGGGGATGTATGTACATGCAATGTATGCCAGACCCGTAAACTAACTTAGGTGATTGGACATGTGAACACATGTTTATAGCTTTGAAAGCTTGCAACTTGAAGATATGTATGAAGGGGACTTACTGTACTTATTTGTTAACAATAATTTTGTATGGAGTCAGGTAAGGTGCTGACAACTTAAATGAAAGATGATAAAAAGGACAAAAATAAAAGAAAAACATTTGAAGCAGCATTAAAAATATTCTGCTTTCAAAATATGGTCACTCTTCAGATAATTATTTCACCTCTTATGCAATATATACCATTTGGGACTTGTCGGTATTTCCAACGTGGGTAACTAACATGATCTCTTGAATCTGTTATTATCCAGCTTGAAATTTTCCAATAGCTTCATATTACAATGAGAATAAAAATTGCAACTTCTTGCATTGGCTTACTTGTTTTATCTTTTCCTCATATCCAACCTCATTTCTTACTTCCAACTGTTTTCTCCTTTATTCACAATGCTGCTCTTTACTAGTTGCTTCAAAACACCAAATGCTTTCCTACCTTACTGGTAGTGAGAACTCTTCTTTCTGATTATTCCAATTGATCTTTCTTTACATAGTTCCTTCTTTTAATCAGGATCTCAACTTATGTGTCACCTCTTCTGAGAACCTTCACTCACCATTGATAATGAGCATTATGTTTGTTGTCACAATAGAAATTCCTTCTTCTCCTGTAGTTTAAATATAGTTTCTGATATGAATCCACAATTTGAGAGTATTTGACTTCATTCTAAGTTAAAGTCAAGATTTTCTCTGAGTTTATCAAAACTATATGAAATTCTCTCCAGTTATTCTTTATATATGTGGGTATTGAGCTAGGTAGGATCTATGTGATACAGGTAAAAGTATACTAGGGTTTTCAAAGGAATAGCTTCTTAATATTATGAGAATAATTTAATTTTCTTTTCTTTCTCTGGATCTTGATGTTGACAAAGTAAAAGAAGTATGCAGCCTGATATGTGCTTAGCAGACCAAAACAATAGAAAATCTACTGTAAGATGAAGATTATACTAAGTCTGGTCACTTTGTGGTTATTAATAAGCTACTGATTCTAATTAGCCCCAAAGTCCACTCTGCCTCTGTACCTTGAAGAACAATAACATTTAAAAAATAGGGATTATTTCAATTGCTAACATTAAATACAAAATGGAGACTGGACTTGAAAATATCCTAAATAGATGAAATCATTTAAACAACATAAGTAAAACTAAATCTAGCTTATGCCATGAATATAAGTGAAGTTTAACTTAGGTTATATTTTGTAAGAAACTCTGATAACCTTAAAAGAAACTTCAGTCATGATTCAGAATTGGTAGAAGATGACCATTTTTAATCTGTCCCTGGTCATCTGGAAACCCCATTGTACCAACCAATTGTTGTAAAAATAAAAGTTGCCGCAATTTCACTTCCTAAGCCATCCTGTAATGTTATGCCTTTCACATTCATGTCAGTTTTGAATTTGAAAGCTCCCAGTTTGCTTATAATAAACTGCAAATACCATTTTATTGATCTAGTGATTTTAATTTTTCTTTTACTGGATTTTTTACAGTCTTTTCATGTTTAGTACCTACAATGTGATTTGCACATAAAACAAAATGCTGGATAAATAATAAAAATAATAAAAATGTCTGGGATCAATAAATTTTAGTCAATTTGATTAACACTGGATTCTTTAGGCTGTGTCCTCTCACTCTGATAGAAGCTTAGTGATCCCATTGAAATCACCAATCACATTAGGTCTCAAAGTTCTAAAAGTCTTACTATATTTTTAAAATTCTAACTCTAATTCATGTTAAATTAACCCTGTTTCTTTTTTTTATTTTAGTTTATTTTACTTTACAATACTGTATTGGTTTTGCCATACATCAACTTGAATCTACCACAGGTGTACACGAGTTCCCAAAAGTCTACAAGCAATAAANATTAGGTCTCAAAGTTCTAAAAGTCTTACTATATTTTTAAAATTCTAACTCTAATTCATGTTAAATTAACCCTGTTTCTTTTTTTTATTTTAGTTTATTTTACTTTACAATACTGTATTGGTTTTGCCATACATCAACTTGAATCTACCACAGGTGTACACGAGTTCCCAAAAGTCTACAAGCAATAAATGAGAGGGTGTGGAGAAAAGGGAACCCTCTTACACTGTTGGTGGGAATGCAAACTAGTACAGCCACTATGGAAAACTGTGGAGATTCCTTAAAAAATTGCAAATAGAACTGCCTTATGACCCAGCAATCCCACTGCTGGGCATACACACCGAGGAAACCAGAATTGAAAGACACACGTGTACCCAAATGTTCATCGCAGCACTGTTTATAATAGCCAGGCCATGGAAGCAACCTAGATGTCCATCATCAGATGAATGGATAAGAAAGCACTGGTACATATACACAATGGAATATTACTCGGGCATTAAAAAGAATACATTTGAATCAGTTCTAATGAGGTGGATGAAACTGGAGCTGATTATATTGAGTGGGACACTACTTTGCGACTGCACAACAACCATCTTGACTGTTTAGTTTAGGGTCTTTTCTATTTAACGGAGTTCTTACTAATGCCTGAAACTTAGCCTCAGCTCTAACATCTATGTTTCTAGTCCTAACTTCTTTCTTGGGTCATCCTAACTATAAACTACTGCCATAAAAATATACCATAATCATCTCAAACTCACCATATATGTTTAAATAACATTGTGCTTTTCTATTCTTGTTGCTAAATTTTATTCATTGGAATTTGAGATGTAAGTGCTTAAGACAAAATAGTTATATAAGACTATTAGGTGAATATGAGAGTAAAGATGGAAAACAGCTATAACTCTCACACTGTTGAAGGTCATTAAGTTCTTTTGGTTTATTTTTATCTCTTCTATTTAAGAGAGATTAAACATCTATTTTGTTTATGTGGTTACTATTTTAGGTTGCATCATTTGTAAGTAAACAATTCTAACTGACATATATACATATATATATATATATATATATAACATAACACACTTATACACACATTTTATTAGTACAAAATCTATGACTGGTATATATCTTTGTCCTAAAAGTATATACCAGATTATTTTGTAGATTAGAGAAATCTGCCTTCTCTGTAATGGTTCAGGCAAGAATAGTAAGGAAAAAATTAGTAGATATTTTAAAACCAAACAGTTTCTCCCTCTAACTGAGTGTGTTCTTGAAAAATTCACTGTTCCGTAAATCTATATAAAAATTATTGTGGATAAAATTAATGTCTAAATCAAAGGACTGCCACAGGATTAAATTAGTTAATATTCCACA
The DNA here is from genome assembly GCA_006410615.1 of Neotragus moschatus. Taxonomy (NCBI): domain Eukaryota; kingdom Metazoa; phylum Chordata; class Mammalia; order Artiodactyla; family Bovidae; genus Neotragus; species Neotragus moschatus. Next base: position 27,265 of record SJYA01005048.1, read on the forward strand.
AAATTTAAGAGTAAAGGAAAATTAGACTGTTGTTTGAATTATGCACAAGTATTTGGCCATTTTATAGTGTTGTTTCTTTAAGCTTTCAGAGTGTCAATACCTTCATTAGCGAATATATAAGATATACTTCATAGAGTTATGGGAAATAAGTTAAATGGTATATATAAACCATTTAGAATATTTATGTATATATATTAGAACATCAATACTCAATAAGTATTATAGTTTTATCTATTTTTACAAAGTTGTTTTGGATATTTTATTCATGACAATAATTCTTCTAGAAATTAGTTTGGTTTATAAGCAAGTGGATGTTACTTTTCTTCACATTTTTGTAATTATATATAATCATTAACTGATTAACCCCTAAAACATTATTTAATTTAAAAAGGGACTTATAAATTAAATTTAAAACATCTTAGAGCAGTTTTGGATTTACAGAAAAAGTTGCAAAGTTTTCAATTATGCTGTAAACAATTCTCTTTGTAATTAATATCTTGCTTTAGTAACATTTATAACAATCAACAGACCAAAATTAATAACTTATTTTGAAAAAAACTCTAGAGGAGGTGACCAAGTGGGCTTTATCCCAGGGATGCAAGGATTCTTCAATATCCACAAATCAATCAATGTAATTC
>SJYA01005049.1:0-26690 GCA_006410615.1 Neotragus moschatus
AGCCACCAGGTAGGTGGTTATTTCTTGTGGTGGCCCCAAGAAAGCTGAAGGGGCTGGCAGGGGACAAGATGGTTGATGGCATCACTGACTCGATGGACATGAGTCTGCCCATGCTCTGGGAGGTGCCAAAGGACAGGGAGCCCTGGCACGCTGCAATTCATGGGGTCACAAAGAACTGGACACAACTGAGCGACTGGACAACAGCAGGAGGCTAATAAACGCAGCACGTGGACTGTCCTGGAGACTCTCAGGGCCCACCCCCCGCCCCAAGGTCAGCTCCAGTGGGGGAGCANCCCATGCTCTGGGAGGTGCCAAAGGACAGGGAGCCCTGGCACGCTGCAATTCATGGGGTCACAAAGAACTGGACACAACTGAGCGACTGGACAACAGCAGGAGGCTAATAAACGCAGCACGTGGACTGTCCTGGAGACTCTCAGGGCCCACCCCCCGCCCCAAGGTCAGCTCCAGTGGGGGAGCAAAGGCACCAGAGCCCAGCGGCAGCAGGAAACGCCCTAGAGAGGTGCTGAGGGGAGCACGGAGGTGCAGGCAACAGGAGGCAGCCTGCAGGGGGGGCCCCCGAGGCCATCTCCACCCCTCACGATGCGTGAACACCCCTATTCCTAACCCACCATCCTGAACACAAAAGCTCTGCAGAGACCCTTCTGCTGCGTGTGGGACGGCCCGCCAGCAGTAACACGACCAGCAGAGGAGAGGCTGCTCCTGTTTGCTCACAGAACATCAGTTTTGCTTTGAACTTGTTCCAGGTCCACACTGTGAAGCTGCCCAGACCCTACGGCGTCTGCACAGGCCCTAGACCACCTTCCTAGAGATGGAGCCAATATGATGCTGGTGATTTCTGGAGCACGCCTGACTCCTTCCTTCTCCCTGCTTCCCAGGTGTGTGTGGCTTGCCTGGGGGCTGGAGGGGTTACTGTGTGAACCCCAGTGAGCACTGCTAGTCTGCTGCCTCTGGGTGGGCCTGGGAGTAAGGGGAGGTGGCCAGCATGGGCTGCCCACTGGAGGCACGTGGCTGCTATTTCCAGGGTAGGTTTCCACACTCGCAGGCAGCACTGCACGAGCGTCCAGGAGCACCTCCCTGGGCTTGCAGTTAGGTGTGCGTGAAGGGGTTTCCCGCTCTGGCCCATGCCCCGGGGCTCTGTGCCTGGTGTGTTATCTCTGGGCCTTTATGTCTTCACATATAAATGGAACATTCCAGATGGACCAAGGCAGGAATCCCAGCCTGCAACGAGCCCCCAGACACTGAGCTAGGAGAAACTAGCAGTGAGCCTCACAGCTACAGAGCCGCAAGCAGACAACTCAGACCTCCACAACATGAAATAATATGAAATAGCCCCCAAGCCAGGGTGCAGCAAAGAACACGGGAAGGGTGCTTTGCAAAACCAACTGGCTCTTGGAGGACGGTCTGGTGGGCCCTCAAAAATGAAAGAGCTCAGGGGTTGAAACACAAGTTTGTATGTCCATGTTCAGAGCAGCACCAGTCACAGTCACCAGAAGGTGCAAACGACACACACGGCCACTGACTGATGGGAGGACACACAAGTTCAGTCCGCCCTGCTGCGGATGAAGCACTGGCACACACCGGCCTGCGCCGTAAACTCGAAGACGCCGTGTCCCAGGCACACAGCCCAGCAGAACAGAACCGAGAGCCCGGAGTCAAACCCTGGCGTGTACGAGCAATCAAGACCAAGGAGCAGGACTTCCCTGGGGGTCCAGTGGTTAAGAACTTGCCTGCCAAGGCAGGGGACAGGGGTTCCATCCCTGGTCCAGAAAGATTCCACACACCACACGGCAACTAAGCTTGTGCGCAACCCGCAAAAGTCCACGCACTTTAGAGCCAGGGCCACGCGATAAGAGAGGCCGCCGCAAGGAGAGGCCTGCGCAGACCCCACCTGCCACAGCTAGGGAAAGCCGGCACGCAGCGACAAAGACCCAGCACAGCCAATAATAAATTAATTTAAAAAAATTTTTAGTGTCTAAAAAAAGACCAAAGGGCAAAGAATATACAATGGAGAAAGGATAGTCTCTTCCATAAATGGTGCTGGGAAAACTGGACAGCCACAGGCAGAAAATAGACCACCATCTCATACCATACACAAAATATCATCTCCAAGTGGATTAAAGACTTAAATGTACGACCTGAAATCATACAATTACTGGAAGAAAACATAGGCAGTGCCCTCTGTGACATCAGTCTTAGCAGTACTCTTCCAGCTACGTCTCTAGATAGGAGAAGGAAACAAAAGCAAAAATAAGCAAATGGGGCTACGTGAAACCAAAACGTTTATGCACAGCAGAGGAAACCATCAACACGGCGAAAAGACAGCCCACAGGATGGGAGAAGATGCTTGCAAACAACGTATCTCTAAGGGGTTAATATACAAAATACATAAGGAACTCATACAACAATAAAACAACAACATCAACAACAACGAAGGCAAAAGTAACCCAGTTTAAAAATGGGCAGGGGAGCAGAACAGGCGCTTCTCCAAAGAAGACATACAGATGACCAGCAGGCCATGCGAAGACAGTCAACATCCCTAATCACTCAGTTCAGGTCAGTCGCTCAGTCGTGTCCGACTCTGTGACCCCATGAATCGCAGCACGCCAGGCCTCCCTGTCCATCACCAACTCTGGAAATGCAGAACTGCAGCGAGAGCTCATCTCACGCCTGTCAGAATGGTTATTATCAAAAAGGCAAGAAATGGAAAGCGTTGGCCAGGATGTGGTGAGAAGGGGACCCTCATGCACTGTACAATGTAAGCTGGCACAGCCACTGTGAAAACCAGTGTGGAGGTTTCCTTAAAAAAAATTTAAGAATAGAGACTTCCCTTCTGGTCCAGTGGCTAGGATTCCCAACGCAGGGGGACGGGGTTCGATCCCCGGTCAGGGAACTAGATTCTAAGTGCTCCACTACAAAATCTTGCACATTGCAATGAAGATGGAGGAGTGTGTGACACAACTGAGAGCCAGTGCAGCCGGGAGTATAAATAAAAATATTCTTTAAAATTAAGAGTAAAAAATAAAATAAAATAAAGAGTAACAGCACCTTATGACCCAGCTATTCCACTTCTGGGTATTTATCCCAAGAATCTGAAAACACTAATTCAATGTATGAAATTTAACTGAATCACTGTACTGAACACCTGAAGCTGACACAATACTGTAAGTCAACCGTACTTCAACTAATAAAGATATACATTCCTGTTCGCACCTGTAAGTTCACTGCAGTGCCACTCACAACAGCCAAGACACACAGACAACCTAAGTTCCCATCAACAAACGAATGAATGATAAAAAAAAAAAAAAAAGATGCGGTGTACGGATACAACAGAATACTACCCAGCCATAAAAAAGAACGAATGCCATTGGAAACAATATGGATGGACCTTAAGGATGTTATGCTAAGTGAAATATGTCAGATGGAGAAAGGCCAACGCCGTGTGATTTCACGCTTACGTGGACTATAAAATAAATAAATAACCAAGCAAAAACAAAGAGACACAGAGATCAGAGTAGGGTTCCCAGAGAGGAAGGAGCAGGGGGTGGAAAGGGAGAGATGGGTAAAGGGAATCAACCCACTGGACAGTAGCTACACTTTTGCAGGTGCAAACCTATGGGGGAAGGCAGCAATAGAAACATAAAGTTGTACACATTAAACTTACGTAAGGTTATAAACCAATGTCACCTCAATTTAAAAAAAATTAAAAACAGTGACAGAAGCCAGACACGAAAGGCCACGCCCTGTACGATTTCACCTATATCAAGTGTCCGAAACAGGCAGGAAGCAGGTTAGTGGTTGCTGGGGGACGAGGGGAAGGAGGAGGGGTGACTCTCTTGGGACGCGTCTCTTTCTGCAGTGATGAAATGTTCTAGAACTAGACGCAAAGAGGTGGCGGCTGCACAGACACCAGTGTGCTAAATGCCACTGAACTGCGTACTCTAAAACGGAACACTTCGCGTTATGTGACTTTCGCCACAATAAAACAATACACAAGAGAGAAGAAAAGCGTTCCCAAGACTCTGGCAATGAGCAAAAGGAACGTTAGTGAGGAGGTGAGCGGTGGATGAGACCCGGAGGTGCCTGTCCCGACCCCCCGCCCGCAGGACCACGGTGTGGAGGGGCGTGGTCACTGAGGACCACGTTGCAGCCCAGAGCAGCGTCATGTAACCGGGAAGCCGCCACGGTCCCACCACAGTCCCACACGTGTATACAGAAGAGAAACACAGACTGCCGATCGGAGACCCTGGGCCACGTGGCCTCCTGGCCACAGCACGTCCCGTCTCAGGGCAGCCCGCGACTGACCTGCTGGGCACCCACTCCAGGAGCTGGGGCGCCTCGGCCCACGTCAGAGCCTGTGACCTGGCAGGCAGCAGCACCACGGCCACAGCTGCAGCCTTCCTGGGGTCTAAGAAGCGTTTCAAAAAATGCAAAGTACTGGCCAACTTCTAAATTTTGTTTTTGAAATTAACTTAAACATCAGAATTTGCTGGCTCCTCCTGAAACGCTGAAAGTGCCAACAACTTGGGGCCTGGACTCTGGCTCACGATTTATTATCAGCCAGTACAGGGCCACATTCCCCACACCGGGACATGGGGGCAGCATGGGTCCCCTCACGCCCAATGTGTGAGCCTGGGTTCTGAGGGGTCAGCCAGCCTGAGGTCACCCAGTTGGCTGCAGACCAGGGCTGCCAAGTCCAGCTTGTCCCTGCTGTCCTTCCCTCCAGCTCAGCAGCTGCACGGACTGACCCAAGGCCTGGAGGGAGGAAGACCCCACCCCACCCCTAGAACCAGGCCAACTGGGGCAAGAAGGTACAGGGGTAGGAGGCTGCAGGTGGGCCAAGCGAGGCCCAGAATGCTGGCCTCACCCTGAGCCAAACCCCTGGAAATCCACTGCTGCCTGTCCAGCGTTTAACCACTAGTGGCTCCAGCCAGAGTGGACACTGGGAGGTCTGCAAGGCCCCAGGGAGGGGACAGTGGCAAACACAAGAGGCCACCAGCCAGGCCCAGGTCCACGTTTGCTCAAGAGCCAGGGCTTCCTGGGGGAGAGCCCACTGGGAGGGTCCACCAGGCACTGCCCAGGGCCTGCAAAACAGGAGGCCCAAGCAGGCAGCTGGAAATGCAGGGAGCCTGCCGAACAAGGGTGCTGGAAAGGGGGCTGGCAGGGAAGCCAGCAGGGCCTGGGAGGAACTCTGTAGCTCACTGCTCACTCATCAACATAAAGAGGTCCTGCGGCACTCCAGGCCCTGGCGGGACGGTGCCCTGCAGAAAACAAGCAGGAAATGGGGCAGGGGCGGGGGGAGCAGGTGGCCAGGGAGGTGACCCTGGAGCTGGGAGGAGCACTCTAGGCAGGAGGCCTAGCGAGTGCAAAGGCCCTGGGGTTGGAGTGAGCATGACATGGGGAGGACCAGTGTGAAAGGGAACACGGGGACAGACCAGGCCACCTACAAGTGAGCAAGCCGGTGCGGGAGGAGGGCTCAGAGCACTCTGAGTGTGATGAGAAGCCACAAGCAGTACGAAATAGAGCCAGTGACCTGGGACTTCCCTGGTGGTCCAGCGACTAATATTCCACCCTCCCAATACAGGGGCTCAGGTTCGATCCCTGGTTAGGGAACTGGATCCCACACACCGCAACTAAGAATTCACATGTTCCAACGGAGTTCACAGGCTGCAGCTAAAGAGGCTGCAGCTGAGATGGGGCGCAGCCAGAAAATAAATTAAGATTTTTAAATAAATAAATAAAGCCATGACTTTAGCTGTCTCCCCTTGCAAAGTGCCAGGGCAGGGAGGAGATGGACAGAGGAGTCAGGCAGGCAGGTGAGGGGTGAGCAGACAGGCCTGCCATGGCAGGCAGGGTACAGGGCAGAAGGGCCTTAGACTCCCAACCCCAGCCCCCTTCCAGAATGGGGCCCAAGGCGACATGTGGACAGATGAGAGGTCGTGTAGGCAGGAGAAAAACTGCCCAGGGCAGGCGGGACCCGGACACTCGCTTGCCCAGGGACCAAGCGCTCGCCGCTGGCACCCCTGGGCGCACTTGCAGCTTCCCAGCAGGTCCCAGGCGGGTGTCAACAGGCAAATGGGCACCCCCCATTCTTCCCCCACCACCCCTGGCTGGTCACCGGGCTCTTTCTGTCTGTCCTGCTCATCTCCCCATGCAGATGCTGGCCAGCCTTCCTCCCAACATCTCCTTCCCTCTCACCCAGATGCCAACTCAGGCCATGCGACTGTTCCCTGAATAATTATGACAGGGGCCTCAGGGAGTTCCCTGGTGCTCCAGTAGCTAAGACTCGGAGTTCCTGATGGAGGGGGCCTGGGTTCAATCCCTGGTCAGGGAACTAGATCCTTCATACCAGAACTAAGACCTGCATGTATGCACTCCCAGTCGCTTCAGTCCTATCCGACTCTGTGACACTACGGACTGCAGCCCTCCAGGCTCCTCTGTCCGTGTGGTTCTCCAGGAAAGAATACTGGAGTGAGCTGCCACGCCCTTCTCCTGAGGATCTTCCCAGCCCAAGGGGCGAACCTGCGGCTGATTCTTTACCGCTGAGCCACTGGGGAAGCCTAACTAAGACCTGGCACAGCCAAATAAAGCAAATAAATAAAAATAAATTTGAAGAAAGAAGAAGGTGCTCCAGTGGTCTCCAGGGCCAGTCACCTGCCAGTCGCCTGTTCCAGCGGCTGTGCCCCTCACTGCAGGCTTCCTGCCAGTGCCCTCAGGATGAAGTCCCATGTGCCTTCAGGAGCATGAGGCCAGGAAGGGCGCTCTCAGGATCCTGTCTCCTTGGTCCCCACCTTCTCAAGTGTACCCTCCCTCCATGCCAAGCCTCTGCAGCTGTTGTGATCTCTGCTAGGGGAGCCCTAACCCACTCCCTGGGCAAACTTCACTCAGGGCACCACTGAGCCGCATGTGCCCCCCTGCCGCAGGAGCAGCTGGAGCCTGGCACCTCCAGCACCATGCAGGCTCAGAGCAGGCCTCTGGACGAGGAGGGGTCATCTCTCTAGCTTGATGCCTGTGGCTGTCCTTGCAAGGGGACCTCCTCTGCCTCGCTTCACTCCTCCCCCAGCCTCCAGCCTAAGGTCCCCTCCCAGCTCCCTCCCACGTGACTTTTTAAGGACTCAGGGCCCCTGCTTCTCACAGGTCACCCCATCTGGGGAGGCCCTGGATGCCGAGTCAGCTGGCAACACCAGCGTGCCACTCAGCCCTGTAGAACGCTCTTCGTGATGCTCACAGGACCCTCCTCCACCCCAGCACCCCTCACCAGGCTCGCGTCCCCCCAGACACTCCATTCCACTCCCCCGCGCCTCCTGCCTCTGGCAGACGACACCATGACCTTTCCCGTGCAGCAGCCAGAAAACCGAGGGCGGTCATGTTCTTCTCTGGGCCTCCAGCTGTGGCTGGCCTGATGGCCACTTCTCTGCCACAGCTCCCGGGCCCCCAAACCTCCCTCTCACCGTGGTCATGTTCCAGGCAGTGCCCCTCCACACTCCACGCCCAGGACATGCCGTTCCTCCTCCTCTCAAAGACACTGTCACTCCCCACCCACTTCCAGTCCCACCACAGAGCTCTCCTCCTCCAGGCAGCACTCCTGGCTTGGCCTCACCTTCCAGTAACCTCTGCTCCCCTCTCCGTCAGTAACTCCTCAGGGCAATCTCCAGGCACAGTGTGTGCAGAAACAGTCCTAATGGCTATTCACACACTGACAGGGTTGACCCCCTCCACAGCACATCTGAGGGGTGGCGATGCGGAAACTGACAGGGGTCAGTTATGCGATTGTCCTGGGTCACCCAGCCGGCAGAAGGGGAGCAGAACTTCATACTGTTAGGATGGCAACAACACCCAAAGCAACCTTCAGAGTCAATGCAACCCGTATAAAAATCTCAACAATGTTTTTGGCAGAAATAGAAAAATCCACTGTAACATTCATATGGAATCCCAAGAGACCCCAAATAGCCAAGAGCATCTTTAAAAAGAAGAACAAAGTTGGAGGACTCACACTTCCTGATTTCTTTCTCTTTCTTTAAAGAATTATTTATTTATTTGGGGCTTCCCTGGAGGCTCAGATAGTAAAGAATCCGCTTGCAATGAAGGAGACCTGGGTTCAACCCCTTGGTCAAGAAGATTCCCTGGAGAAGGGAATGGCTACCTACTTCAGTATTATTCTTGCCTGGAGAATCCCATGGACAAAGGAGCCTGGCGGGCTGGTCCATGGGGTCGCAAACAGTCGGACACGGCTCAGTGGATAACACACACACTTGTTCATTTGGCCGCTTTAGGTCTTACTTGTGGCGTGAGGGATCTTTGACCTTCATTGCTGATGAGAAATCTTTAGATGCGGCAGGTGGGATCTAGTTCCCTGACCAGGGATCAGACCCGGACCCCCTGCACTGGGAACACAGTCCTAGCCACTGGACCACCAGGAAAGTCTCCTGATTTTTAAACTTGGTGCAAAGCTACAACAACCAAGACAGTGTGATGCTAACATAAAGACATAGTCACCAATGGAACAGAAGAGAGAGCCCAGAAATAAGCTCTCGCGTATATGGTCAAATGAGTTTTGACAAGGTTGCCAAGAACGTTCAATAAGGAAAGAACGGTCTTTTCAACAAATGGTGCTGGGAAAACTGGATGTTCACATGCAAAAAAACTGAGGCTAAACCAATTCTTATATCATATACAGAAATTAACTCAACATGGATTCCAGACCTAAAGCTAAAACTATAAAACTATAACTTTATAACAAAAACTATAAAATCTAAGACTCCAAAGAAAGCAGAGGAAAAGTCTCATAACGTTAGATTTGGCAATGACTTCTTGGCTATGACACCGAAAGCACAGTCAACAAAAGAAAAATATATATAAATTGGACTTTGCCAAAATTAAAAACACTTGTGTATCAAAGGACACCATCAACAGAGTGAAAAGGCCCCATTCCCATGGAATGTGAGAAAATGCTTGCAAATCAAGTATCTGATAGGGGTTAATATTCAGAATATATACATGGAACTCTAAAACTCAACAGCAAAAAACAACTTAATTCAAAAATGGGCAAAGTAACACACACACACACACACACAAAGAATCTGAAAAGATATACGCCCTCTTATGTTCATTTCCGCACTATTTACAACAGCCAAGATATGGGAACACTCTGAGTGCCCATTGATGGAAAAACGGATAAAGAAAATGTTTTATATATATGTATTTATACATACATACATACACAGCACTACTCAGCCATAAAAAAGAATGAAGTCCCACCATCTGAGACAACATAGATGGATACGAGTGTTACGCTACGTTAAATGAGTCAGATGAAAAAAAAAAAAATACTGTATGATTTCACTCGTATCTGGAATCTTAAAAAACAAAACAAAACAAAAACTCATAGATAGAGAAATGACTAGCGATTTCCAGAGGGAGAAGGGGCTGAGGTGGACAAATGGGTGAAGGGGTCAACTGTGGTGCTGAACAGTCGCAAGCTGTGCTGGGGATCACTCTGCAGTGAACACAGCAATGAACAAGAATGCTGTACACTTAAAACTTACATTTTAAAAAAAAAAAAAGGGCAAGGGACCCAAATAGATATCTCTCCAAAGAAAACATACAAATGGCCAACATGTGCGTGAAAAGACGTTCAGCAGTACTAACCATTAGGCAGACGCAAGTCAAAACCACAGTGAGATACCACCTCCCACCCACGGGACGGCTGTAACCAAAAAGCCATAGAACAAAATGTGGTGGGGGGGGCGTGAGACAACTGGACCCCTGTGCCCCGCTGGCAGGAAGGCACAGCCCCTATGGAAAACAGGATGGAGGTTCTTCAAAAACCGAAACACCGCCTGACCACACTATTCAGGGATCTTGCTTTCGGGTACATAACCCCCCCAAATGGGAGCAGACATTTGTACATTAGTGTTCACAGCAGCGTTACACACCACGGCCTAAAGGTGCAAGTGACCCAAGTGTCCACTGAAGAATGAACGGATAAACAAATGAGGCCCATTCATACAATGGAATGTTATTCAACTTTAAACAGAAAGGAAATTCTGACACACAGTACTACACCATGGATGAACTTTGAGGACATTATGCTAAGTGAAACAAACCAGTCCCAAAAAAAACAAACATTACGAGTCAGTCCACTTTACAGGAGGTCTCTAGAGCAGTCAAATTCATAGAGACAGCAAGTGTTTAATATGGGAACAGAGGACTTTCCTGCTGCTCTAGTGGTTAAGAGTCCGCCTGCCAATGCAGGCGACAGGGAGTTCGATCCTCAGTCCGGGAAGATCCCGTGTGCCACAGGGCAACCGAGCCTGNACAGGAGGTCTCTAGAGCAGTCAAATTCATAGAGACAGCAAGTGTTTAATATGGGAACAGAGGACTTTCCTGCTGCTCTAGTGGTTAAGAGTCCGCCTGCCAATGCAGGCGACAGGGAGTTCGATCCTCAGTCCGGGAAGATCCCGTGTGTCACAGGGCAACCGAGCCTGTGTACCACAACTGCTGAGCCCACGTGCTGAAGCCTGAGCTTTGCAACCACCAAGGCCCAAGCGTCCATGCTCCACAACAAGAAAAGCGCCGCAGTGAGAGGTCGCTGCGCCGCAGCCAAGAGCAGCCCCTGCTCGCTGCAACTAGAGCGTGCCTGCGCACCGCAAGGAAGACCCAGCGCGGCCAAAACTGAAGCTGTATACACAGAATCCACCTGGCGATGCAGGGGTCTGGGGCCTGATCTCAGGAAACTACGATCCCACATGCCGTGGAACAATGAAGCCCTGACGCAGATCAATAAATAAATCCTTTAAAAACAAACACAAAATCAGACTCTCTCAAACGTGAAAAGAAATGAATGCCCCCTCCCCAGTAAAACTGAATAGAGAGTTTCTAAGTTGTTTCCTGGTATCTGTCACGTGTCTAGTCAGGGCATGTGGGGGCAAAGAGCAAGGCCCTGCCCTCACAGCTGCCCCCTGGGTCACCCTGGTGCCCAGGAGGTGCGAGGTCAAGTGCTTCGGGTGGGCACATCATCCAACCTGTACAACTCTACACGTGGGAAACTGAGGCACAAGAGGAGGTGTCATCTGGGGGAAGCCAGCAGAAGCAGAGCTTTGAGCCCCAAGAAGAGCCACTTTAGCCTTGCATGGGGAAGGAGAAAATGGGCTCCTGGGCACAAGTGACCTGTTACTGACCCTCAGGGCTCCTTCTTCTGCATGCGCTGAGCCTACAGGGACGAAATGAGCATCTCCCCGGCACCAAGGCCACTGGGCCCGTAAAGCTCTCTGGAGGCCGTGCACTGAGTCTGTGATGATGTAATGAGCTGCTCCCATCCTAATTACAGCCATCAAAGCCCTCCCGCCTGGGACAACAGAAGCGATCAAAACAGCACAGGGCTCCCAGGTGCAAAAGGACCCACGGAGGAGGGCAGCCCAGGTTTTTGTCTCTAAGTCACTTGAGAAACACTGAACTTGACCTCTAAAGTGGAAGAGGTTCTTCGGTCGGCCTGGACCAGGGCACAGCAGCCCCTCAGAGGCTCCAGCAGGGCGGACAGCTCTCAGTCTTGGTGGGGCACGCTCCGCCTCCCCGTGTCCCCAGCCCGAGGACTAGCCAGCCCTGCAGAGCCAGCCTTGGGCACTCTGCCTGGCTAGGCCGACACTTCCTCCCTGAGATTTCCGGGCGAAGGACCAGCTGGCACGCATCCAACCACCCTCTGCGCCCAGGTGAGCTGCGTCAGATGCACAGAGGCAAACAAAGTGCTTAGGGTTTTCTGTTTTCAATTCTCATCAAAGTTTTGATATATAAACAATTTCTTTTTTTATTTAAAAAAACAAAACACATGACAGTGCATCCCTGCAAGCCCAGCTGGCCAGAAAGGGCAGTCTGCAGAAACTCTCCTGGAGCTTCTCCCTGGGTGAGCATCCTTGCAGGAGCAGGGCGGCAGTTCAGGAGGCTGGAACCAGGGATGGAGACTCAAGATGCTCCACAGCCATGGGGGGAAAGATCTGTCCACAGCAGAGACTCACCCCTCTGACAGGAAGCCAGGCCCCGGCTTTGGGAGGAAACCCTTGTGAGCTCTGGGCTGTCAGCATGGGACCGCCCAACAGAGAAGGAATTTCATATATGAAATCAGGACTCAAGCCTCTTATCTGCTGTGGAAATGCCTTTCCTCATTACAGGGGCCACTGGAACATGACCTGAAGGCGATTTCACGTGAACCTCCCCCATCAGTCCCCTTGGGAACCAGCTTCCTGATTCTTGGGTGAAAGAACTTTTGCCAAGTCAGCAAGTCCTGGTCTGGAAGGAGCTGGGTGTTCGTTCCCTAGCACACAGTCCCCTCCCAGGCCCCTGCAGCCCCTGCCCTCACTCTCCTCAGGCCTGTCCCCATCTGGTGGCCTGCTCACTGCCTTCCCGCAGCACCCCGCCACCAGCCTCTGACCCATCACGGGGCTCATGACACATCGCCCACAGCTGGGCCAGACTCTCCCTAACAACAGGCCTCATCCACCTCCCCCCACCTCCACGGTTCACTCTTGTGCCCTGTGGCTCAGCCTGAATGCCATCTCCCCCAGAAGGCTCCCCACTCGCAGCCCATTTCCCTCGCACAGCCATGACCTCAGGGCGGGGACCAGCTAGCTGCTGGCAGGGGTCCTCCCTGGGCAGGGATTCCAGGTGACTCGTTCTGTAGGGTATCCAGGGCCCAGTACTAAGCAGGTGCTCACTGAATGCTAACCGAATGAATCGACGCTGCAGTCCAAGCCCTGGCCCCTGCATGGAGACCTCACTGGGGGCCCAGTGCATCCTGTGTCCCCCCCGATCCAGGGTCAAACAGGCAGCCTACTGCCCCAGGCCCTCCCTCAGCGCCCACGGGGCTCTGCCAGTCCACCCCTAATACATCGTACGTGGTCAACACAAACTCCAAGTTTCTCCCTCAAACTGCAGAAACACTGGAGTTACAGGAAGACCTCACTAACCACCTGGCTCCGCGGCCCCTCACCCTTGGTACACAGACATTCCCCGGGGAAAACAGGACCTCACGCCACATTCCCACAACTTAAGGGGAGAAGCCCAACGGTGTGGTGGGAAGCTGGCCCTTTCAGAGGACACCTGCAGCTAGAAGATTCCAGAATGAACTAGTGATAGGCCTGCCCTCGGAGAGGTCACAGCCCATCGTCTGCTCAGTGCCTGTGGAATCCCCACTCGGGGCCGGCTGAGTCTATCTGCCTGCTGCCAAGTGCCTGCTGGGCACCTGCTGGGCACACCTTGTGTGCCTGCTGAGGGCCTGCTACACGCCCATCAGTTGTCCACTACCGCCTGTGGAGCGCCTGCTGAGCACACAATGTGGCTGCTGAGCACACAGTGTGCCTGCTGAGCACGAGCCAAGCGCCTCCTGCATGCCTGTCTTTGGACCATCCAGTGCCCCCTGAGTGCTGCCATGCATTCCCCGTGCACACGCCTCCAGAATCTCAGCCACGGCAAGTGCACAGTGAGCGCCTACATGCAAGTCCAATTCCAGACACACTTCACGGGTTAACCCATCTCAGTCTCACCACGATCCTGTGAGGCAGACAGCACTGTGACCCCCAGAAACCCCCAGGTCTAAACTCACCCAGGAGGAGGCAGGAAGACAACTAGCGGCAGGCCCACTCCGCACCCTCGCCACCGCCATCCCAGGCATTTTCTCTCCTCCATGCCCAGCTGAGAACCCTGAGGAGGAAGCCCCGGCTACGCTTCACTTCCATCTGGCAAATAATAAATATTGACTCTCTCTGAATCCCTGGCCCACGAGGCACGCGGTGGCTTCCTTGTTTGCGCACCTGGACCCCCAGCCAGCCAGCAGCACCAGAGCCACACCTGGCCGGGGCAGGGCAGACCCCCTGCTCTGGGACAGGGCTGGATGTGGTGGAGGCAGGGAGGCGAGGAGAGGGGGTCAGAGACACTCCAGCCAGAAATGTGGGGCAAACCCACCCAACAAGCTCCCGGGTGAGCTGAGACTCACCCATCCCCACCCCTCTCCCCGGTTCCCCCATCAGCTGGAGCGGCCCCCCTCACTCTCCTTGCTGCTTACCTCTGAATAATCCCTGTCACCACTACCTCTTTTGTTATGGGTTAGTCACTAAGTCACGTCAGACTCTCTGCAACCCCACGGACTGTAGCTCTGCCAAGCTCCTCTGTCCATGGGATTTCCCAGGCAACAGTACTGGAGTGGGCTGCCATTCCCTTCTCTAGGGGGTCTTCCCGACCCAGGCATCAAACCCGCATCTCCTGCGCTGCGGGCAGATTCTCACTGCCGAGCCACAGATGGAAGCCCCCGTTATTTCCTCTGAACTGCCCCAAGTTGGCCAGCCCTCTGTCCTCACCATGACCAAGTCCAGGGTGCTGCACCCCCTCCCTGCTGCAGGGGCCGCGGAGACAGACGCAGAGCGGGCCAGGCACAGGGAGCTCCCACGAGCCTCCCGGGCCAAGGAGTCAGAGTCAATATTTATTATTTGCCAGATGGAAATCAAGTATAGCTGGGGCTTCCTCCTCGGGAAGAATGAATCCGATTCGCAAAAAACCAGGGGAGACCTCCACGGTCCTCAACAGATGGATATGACTCAAACCTCAGCCTTGGACAAGAGTCTTCAATGGCTTCCTTAAGAAAAATGTGAGCCCCAGATTCAGACACAGGGTCGATCCCAGCACCTCCACACCCAGCAAAACGCCCAGTGCCCTGCCAGGCCCTGGCTCCTCCTCTGTGCGCCAGGGGAATCCATGGGCTCGTCTCGGAGAGACCGCAACAAGATCACCGGGCATTCATATTGGGGCTCCAGCAAGTCTGGCCCCTCACACTCCCATACCTTCGTGTCGCTCACGTCGCCATCCTGCTGGAAACTCCCATAACACTCCATGGCCCACCCACAGGGCCTGGCCTGGTCCTCTTCCTCCCCCCCCCCCCGACCCTGCCTTCCACCCAGGCCCTCTGTCTGCGCAGAGTCCTAAGCCGTCCCCTCCACACACAGGGTTCCAGCAGCCTGGAAGGTTCTGCCTGCCCAGAGCAGTGGGCCAACACCCGGAGCCACGTGAGACAGGAGAAAACGTGTAAGGGGGTGGGGGAGTTCCCTGGTGGTCCAGGAGTTGGGACTGTGCTCTCAATGTTGCGGGGGTGGGGATAAGTGATTCCTGGTCGGGGAACTAGGATCCCACATGATGCGAGGTGTGGCCAAAAAATAAAAAGAAAACATTTGGGGCCTGGGTCTGTCCGACCGGGGTCAAATCCCAGCTCTCCCACCTCTAATGCTCTGTGACCTTCACTCCCTGAGCCGCTTCATAAACCCAGGAGGAGGCTATCGGCCGCCTAGGGTGTTGTCAGGGCGCCAGGTTTGGGGTGTGCACTTCAGGGAACCAGGGGCCTCCACCAACCCCTTCGCACCTGCACAGCCCTGGCACGGGGGACGCAGGAGCAGGGCTTCTCCGCCTGAGCGCCACTGGCATCAGGGGCTTCGTGGGTGCTGCCCTGTGCGGAGCAGCACCCCCGGCCTCCACCCACCACGGGCCAGGTGCACACTCTGCCCCGAGCTGCGACAACCCGAAACGCCCCCAGATGTGACCAAACGCCCCCCGAGGCAGAGCCGGCCGGAGCTCGCACCCTGCAGGACCCATTTCTATGCCTCCCACCAGTGAGCTCCCACTAGTAGCTCAGACGGTAAAGGATCTGCCTACCATGAAGGAGACCCAGGCTCCATCGCTGGGTCAGGAAGATCCCCTGGAGAAGGAAATGGCAACACACTCCAGTATTCTTGCCTGGAGAACCCCATGGACAGAGGAGCCAGGTGGGCTACAGTCCATGGGGTCGCAAAGAGTTAGACATGACTGAGCGATTAACACACACACCACCGCGGTCAGGCCAGTCTCTCCCCAGGCCAGACCCCAGCCCTGACATGCACATGACATTTTCTAAAAAGGTCCCTGTTTAAACAGAAATGCCCAACACCAAGGACTCTGCATCCCAACCGTCTCATGGGACTGTGCGGAAGGGAGACCACACCACCGAGCTGAGACCAGGACGCTCCTGGTGCCAGGGACGGCAGAGGAGGGCCAGCACACAGCCTTCCGTGACACCCGCAGTGGGCCTGCTCGGGCCCGGAGTGACCTGGGCAACCCTGTACCCCCAACCAGGACCAGAAGCCCCACGGTGTCAAGAGGCACCCGACTCCGCGCCCAGGCCAGCCTCAGGAAGTGACGGCACACTCTCCCTGGCCGCACGGACCACGTGACCACCACAGCACTCACCGTGGCCAGACAGCCTGCTCAGCCATGCGACGGAGGCCAACCGTCTCCCCCGGCCTGGCAAAGCCCTGGTGAACCCGCTGCCTGGGCCTCCCAGCAAGGCCTGCGTGGCAGAGTCCTCAGATCCCCACTCAGAACTTGGGGTCCCACCCAAACCTGCAGAAACAGCATCTTGGGGGAGCCCAGGAATCTGCATCCTTTGGCTCTGAGGTGGTTCACCACCCCCAAGAGTGGCGGAGCCACTGCCCATCACCTTCTCAACCTCCTTTGTTGCTCTGGGTCAGTGGGGCTCAAACTGTGCCTGAGACTCATTGGCGCAGAGCCAACAAACTCTGAAGGGACACATGGTAGCTATCTGCACCTCCTCAGGCCAACAGGCCTCCGCTGCAATGAGTCTACTGCCACAAACAAGGTATAAATGAATGGGCGTGGCCATGTTCTAATAAAACTTTCTTTACAAAAAACAGGCATAGCTTGTCAAACCCTGGATTAACAGGTTATTAAATCAATTTAGTGGGTCCCTGCTGGCATTTTATAATAAACAGAAGGGACCCAATTATATTAATTTTCCATACACACAGGGAGGGCTGGGCTCCTTGGAGAAAACTGTGTCAATTGTATGCTTGGTAGTGGCTGCTGGTATGTCACGAAACACAAATTTCTAACAGTGGGTCCCAGTCAAGGAAATGAGAAGATGGCCTGGCCTTGGAACTAGGCCCTGGGCGCCCATGCCTGACCCTCACCCAGCCACAGACATGTCTGGTTCCACACCTACTGCAGGTCCAGGAAGCATTCTTGGAATACCCCCAGCACATGGGTCCCCCTAGCACTACACACCCTGCCCGTCAGCTACCACCTAGTCAGTCAATAAGCCAAGCAATCGCACTTCCAGGCACATGCCCACAAGGTAAAAACAGGGGTTTGTGCAAACACTTACACACACACGTTCACAGCAGCACCATTCGTGACAGTGAGAAAGTGGAAACAGCCCACATACCCACTAACAGGTAGCAGACAAACTAAGGGGGGGGTCCACCCACATGGCTGAATCGTCATGTGACCACAGAAGGGCATGCCCTCCGACACAAGCTACAGTGTGCATAAACCTCACAAACATCGCACTGAGTGAAAGCAGCCAGACAGGAAAAGCCACGTGCTGCAAGGACTCGTTTCCATGAAATGTCCAGAGGGCCAGTCCACAGAGACAGAAGGCAGATTAGCGGTTCCTAGGGGCTGGGGGAGGGGAGAGTGGGGAGTGACTGCTCAAGGGGATGGGATTCCCTCCTGGGGTGATGGGAATGCTCTGGAACTAGAAAGAGGTGATGGCTGCACAACACTGCAAATGTCCTAAATGCCACTGAAATATACATTAGAGTGGGTCATTTTATGTGAATTTCACCTCAATTTTTTTTTCAGGATTTTTTTTTTTTTGAAAGGTCACTCTGGGACTTCCCTGGCGGTCCCCTGGCTAAGACTCCGAACTCCCAGTGCAGGGGGCCTGAGTTAGATTCCTGGTTGGGGAACTGGATCCCACATGCCACCACTAAGAGTTTACATGCCACAGTTAAAGATCCCACATGCTGCAGCAAAGACTAAGGATCCCAAGTGCCACGACTAGGACCCGGCAAAGCCAACTAACTGACTAAGTTAAAAATATATACATATTTAAAAAGAAGAAGGCAAGGGCCACTACAGTTTTGTTTTGTTTTACAGTTTTTATTAAAAAAAAAAAAAAAAAAAAAGTCACTACTCTGCACAGTTCTGAGGCCCTGGGCTGGCCACGCGCTTCGGAAGGGTTCTCTACACAGGACCCCAGATGGGCAGGGCCACTCCTCAGTCCCCTAAGATGTGTGAGTGGAAAGGTCAGATCAGAATCAGGGCTCCCCAAAGACAGCCTCCTTCCAAATGACCACTGGACAAATTTATCTAGAAGTGTGTCCCGTGTCAGCCCTGGTGGCTCAGACGCTAAAGTGTCTGTCTACAATGCAAGAGACCAGGGTTTGGGAAGATCCCCTGGAGAAGGAAACGGCAATCCACTCCAGTACTCTTGCCTGGAAAATCCCATGGACAGAGGAGCCTAGTAGGCTACAGTCCATGGGGTCGCAACGAGTCGGACACGACTGAGTGACTTCACTTTCACTTTCCCATGTCAGCCAGAGACTTTGGCAACCAGCCTGATATGGACTGTGGCGTTCACAGGGAGAAGAGCCGTAGGCCTTGCACAAAGGTGTATGTGACGGTGTCCCAGGGCTGCTGCCTCCAAGACAAGGACAATTAATGGCAGGAAATATGGATTCCAGGGTCCAAGTCAAAAGAAAAATGTGGGTGTGGCTGGAGAAACTGAGTCATCTTTCAGAGAAACCATGGCCCCAGTGGGGCCAAGTAGACTCTTGTGAGCAACAGAAGGTTCCAGTTTGTGTTCTTAATTCCTTGTTTCAGATATATCGTACATGCTCATCCCAGGGCTGGACACCAGTCCTCTCTTCCCAACTGGGATGCAGCTCTGGGCCTCAGGTGCCCCACTGGACCACAGGCAAAGAAGACACCTCTTCTCCGCAGGCTGGCAAAGGGGGCGGGAGCAGGTGAGCAAAAACCACCCAGTGCCTAGGGTGGAGCAGGAACCAAGCCTGCAAAGAGCAAACGTGACCCACCCACCCAAAATCCTCATCCTGCACCCTTGCCACACTCTAATTTTTTTTTTTTTTTGGCTATGCCGGGCAGCTTGCAGGATCTTAGTTCCCCAACCAGGGATTGAATCCAGGCCCTCGGCAGTGAAATCTCATAGAGTCTTAACCACTGAACTGCCAGGGAATTCCCTTCCCCTAGCCCACTCTGACTGCATTCTTGGTCAGCTCCTTGACAACAAGATGCCCTCTCCTGGAACTTCCCTGCCTGTCCAGCAGTTAAGACTCCGCTCTTCCGATGCAGAGGGCACGGGTTTGACGCCTGCTCAGGGAACTAGATCCCACCTGCCACTCGACACCCCTCCGGCCCTAGGGCCCACGCTCCTGCTGTGGTCTTTCTGGCTTGTCCACTGTCACTGCCAGGCCCAGCTCAGAGTGAGAGGCCCCAGTTCCTGACAACAGGTGAGATGACGGGTCCACCTGAGGAAAACATGACCATGTGAGATGCCAGAGAAAGACAAGTGTGCACGTCTGCAGGTGACTCCTACGGCCCACTGCCTCAAGGCGGCTTCCTCAAGGTACTCAAGAGTCTGCAGCCCAGGGGAAAGTGTCCTGGGGCTGCCATCATAAACGTCTGCCAGTGCAGGGAAGGCAGGGGCATAAAACAAGAGGAATTTATTTTTACACAATTCTGGAGGCCAGACACCCAGAATCAAGGTGTCAGCAGGGCCACAATCCCTCTAGAGGATCCCGTCTTGCCTCTTTCAGCTTCTGGGGGCTCCACGCATCCTTGGCTCATGGCTACAACACTCCAATCTCTGCCTCCATCCTGCACGGCCTCTCCCAAGTGAGTCTGTGTCTTCTCCTCTTTCCATGAGGGTGCCAGTCATCCAATCACCCTAAATTCAGGACAAGTTCATCTAAAGATCTTTACCCTACTCATATCTGCAGGGACTTTTTTCAGAAATCGGTCACACTCACAGGTTCCTGGGCTCTGCTGGTGGCTCAGGAAGTAAAGAATCCTCCTGCAATGCAGGAGACGAGGGTTCCATCCCTGGGTCAGGACAATCCCGTGGAGGAGGGCATGGTAACCCACTCCAGTATTCTTGCCTGGAGAATCCCATGGACACAGGAGTCTGGCAGGCTACAGTCCATGGGGTCACAAAGGGTCGGCCATGACTGAGTGACCAACGCTTCACACGTTCTGGAGGGCAGGATGGGGCCTAGCTTCTTCAAGGCCCCCATTCCACCCACTGTCGGGCAGGCAGCTCACAAGCTGGAGAGCACGGAGGCTGCCGGGGCCTTCTGGAGGCGGGCGATGGTGCACCCCATCCTCTCCACAGAGCAGCTCGGCGAGTCCTGCGTGCATGCGTGTGTGTCAAGGCTGCAGATGGCACCAGACACTCGAAGCAGCCGGCACAGAGGCAAACAGTGCCAAAGCCAGGACGGAGGCCAGGACTGGGGGCGGCCTCTACGCTCAGCTAACCCAAGACACCACTGCGCGGTGGCTGCAGCCCAGGGGCCTGGTTTCCCAACAGCCTGTGCAGAGCCACCCCCGTCACAGGGTAGGACCCGGAGAACGCCCGCCTTCGGCACAGCGAGAGCCAGCAGCCCCAGCCGTGTCCCCATGGACCGCTTTGCAGGCAGGCTTTTCCTGGCCCAGGCGCTGCTCCCTGTGATGTTCAGTGATCGGTCACAGGCAGAGCCTCCTGTGTCCTGAGATGCTGGCAACTGGGCGACTCGCCCACATCCCTTGCCCTCACCTCCCACATCCGATCCACCCACACATTCAGTCACCTCTCCTGCCAAAATATCACTAATACCCACTGTTCTGGGTCACTGCCACAGCCACCTTCTCCATTCTCCAGCCCAAGGCTAACAGCGGCCTCTCACCCTCTGCCTGCTTCCCTTCTCACCTCTCCTGCCCATTCAGTTCTTGGCCATCTTTGTGAGACACGAAGCATCCTTAAATGATCAAATGGAGAGTTACCACTTGACTGAGCAACTCTACTCCGTGGCACAGACACCCAGGGGAAAGGAAGACCTGCGTCTATACGGGCAGCGGACAGGAAGGCCCACGGCAGCACTACTCACAATGGCCAAAAAGGCGGGAGCAACCCGAGCGTCCCCTGGTGAATGGGTGGACGCGCAAAACATGTCTCCATGCAGTGGAGTATTATTCACGTTAAAGAGGAACGAGGCGGGGCTGCCCTGGAGTTCCAGTGGTAAAGAATTCGCCTGCCAATGAAGGCACACGGGCCTGATCCCTGGTCCCAGAAGATCCCCCACGCTGCAGAGCAACTAGCCCCATGCACAACTCCTGAAGCCCCGTGCCTAGAGCCCAGGCTCCAAAACAAGAGAAACCACCACCGCAAGAAGCCACACTCCGCAGCGAGGACCCAGCGCGGCCAGAAATGGATAATATTTTAGAAAAGAGTAATAAAGCAACAGATGGTGGAGAAAGCACGTAACACCACCTAACTGTTCATGATGGTTAAGATGGTAAATGTATGTTTTGTGTATTTTACCACTATTTTTTAAAAGGGAAGGAAGGACTGATACACCCTACAACATGGATGAACCTCAGAAACATACTGAGTTTATGTCTGAAACATCAGACATACAAGGCCACATCTTGCATGATTCCATTTCTCTGAAATGTCCAGGACATGCAAAAACCCACAGGGATGAAGAACAGATCAGTGGTAGCTGGGGGCTTGGGAGTGACTGTTAATGGGGACGGAGGTTTCTTTTTTCTTTCCTAAGTATTTCTCTTTTAATATTTTATTATTCTCATTGTTATTTTCATCTTTCAGCTGTGCCAAGCAGCATGTGGGACCCTAGTTTCCCGACCAGGGACTGAACCTGTGCCCCCCGCATTGGAAGTGTGGAGTCCCAACCACTGGAAAGCCAGCGAAGTCCCAGGGACGGGGCTTCTCTCTGGCATGATGAAAATGTTTTCAAGTCAACAGGTGATGGTTATATAACTCTGTGTATATGGTAAAAACCACTGGATGGTACAGCTTCAAGGACTGGTTGGAACGTATTGGGAATGACATCTCAATAAAGCTGCTACAAAAACAAGCAAAGGACCAGGCCGCTGACCATCACAAGTCTTCCCAGGGTTCCTTGCTCAGGGGCCAGTTTCATCTCTCCTCTCTCTCAATACGCAGCTTCAACCGTGCCAAGCCCTTCTCACCTTGGGGTCTCTGCACCTGCCTCCCTCACAAGGGACAACCCTCCCCGGCATGGGGGGCTCTGTCTCACTGTCCAAGTGTCAGCCTCCCACCCTAGCCATTCCTAACACATGGATTTGCTTCTCTCTGAGAGCATCTGCCTTGTTTATTTGGAGCAAGTCACTCTTGTCCCATGCTAAAACCATGCTGCCTCTCCAAGAACATGGTCCTCACATGCCTCAGTATGCTGCTGGCTCCACTGTGGTGCTGGGGAAGACTCTTGAGAGTCCCTTGGACAGCAAGGAGATCATACCAGTCAATCCTAAAGGGAATCAACCCTGAATATTCACTGGAAGCTGAAGCTCCAATATTTTGGCCACGTGATGCCAAGAGTTGACTCCTTGGAAAAGACCCTGATGCTGGGAAAGAGTGAAGGCAGGAGGAGAAGGGGGTGATAGAGGATGAGATGGTTGGATGGCATCACTGACTCAATGGACACGAGTGAAGACAGTGGAGACCAGTGAAAGACATGGAACCCTGATGTGCTGCAGTCCTTGGGGCCGCAGAGAGTTGGACATGACTTAGCTACCGAGCAGCAACCACCCTAGTACCCAGCACTGTCTCCGGGCTATGCTGGGCAAGTAAAAATGTCATTTTTTGGAGTAAGCACAGATCAGGATTCTGAGGCCCAGAGAGATTAAGAAACCCGCCCCAAGTCACACAGTAGAGTGTGAGAGCCCTCCCTGCACATCAGGCAGCCCAAGTCCAAGGATGAGGAAGGAAGAGTCACGCACTCACCCCTCTACCCTGCTACTCACAAGGGGACCTCACTCCCCATCCCCCGACCCTACCTAGCCCTCGGAGTCCCCGCCCCGAGGAACGTGACAGCACGGGTGGGCCCCCAGGCTCAACAGCTGCTGGCCACCAGGTCATAGGAGGAGGCCTGGTGGGCACACCCATCACCACAGAAGACCACGAGCAGACAAAGTCGACACGAGTGGCGCCACTCGCCCCGGGACGAACGGGCTGACCGGGAGGAGGAGGCGCCAGGCACGGCAGCTCCTTTGCTGACCGCAGGCGGAGGCAGCATGGCAGGCTGCGGCCACGGGGGCGTGCGCAGCAGGAGACCCGCCCCAAGCAGGCTAGCCCGCCTGCGCCACACGCTGTCCCGGGAACGGGTGGGAACCAGCCTGTCAGCCCAGCCTCAGGCGCAGGCAAAGGCCCACCCACAGCGGGCACAGTTCTGAACTATCTGCCCAGGCACATAGCTCGCACTCCCTGCCCACACAGAGTTTCCTCCAAACCAAAGGCTTCTCGGCCGTGGCACTGCTGACAGCTGCGGCCAGATCACTGTCTGTGCGTTGTGGGGTGCTGGGCGGCACCCCTGCTCTCTACCCACCAGATGCCAGTAGCAGCTCTTCACCCAGATGAGACAACCAGAAATGTCGCTGCCCAATGTCCCCTAGGACAGAACTACCCCCAAGAGAGCACTGCTCTGTCTGTAAAAATCTAGTATAAGCTCGCCTCTGCCCAGGACCCAAGCCCACCCCACCTCCCCAGCTTCCAATGTAAAGGAGGCCAACAGAGATGGGAAATGGTTATCGGGGGCCAGGGGAACTGCTGTCTGCAAATCTTAAAAAAGCTTTTCTAGGGACTTCCCGGATGGTCCAGTGGTTAACAAGCCACCTTCCAATACAGGGGCTGCGAGTTCAATTCCTGGTCAGAGAACTAAGATCCCACGTGCCGTGGGGCAACTAAGTCCACACACCGCAACTAGAGAGCCCTCGGGCCCCAACGAACCCCCAGCACAGCCAAAATAAATAAACTTATATTTTAGAATCTCTAAATCCATCGACCAATAAATGGATAAACAAATGTGGTCTGTCCACACCCAGGAGTATTACTCAGCCATAAAAAAAGAATAGGAGGACATGGCAACCCACTCCAGTATTCCTGCCTAAAGAATCCCACAGACAGAGCATGGAGGGCTACGGTCGCAAAGAGTCAGACAGAACTGAAGCGACTCAGCACATAAAAAGGAAAGAAGTTTCCCGATACATGCTAAAATGTGGATGAACCTCAAACACATTACACTGAGTGAAAGAAAGCAGACACAAAAGGCCACATCTTGTATGGTTCCATTTATATGATATGTCCAGAGAAAAGTTGGTGGCTGCCAGGGGGCTGGGGGAGCAGCAAATGAAAAGTCATTGCTAATGGGTGAGGAGCTTCTTACGGGAGTGATGATAAAGCTCTGGAATTAGACAGCGGTAATGATGGCACAGCTCTGTAAATATACTAAAAACCACTGAACTATACACTTCAAATAAGTAAATTATATGATACACAAACTATCTCTTGAAAAAGCTGTTATTTTAAAGAAATGTTTTCAACAATAATTCATTTCCAACCTTACGGCTGAAACCTGAAGATGGCCACAAATGAGTGTGACCCCTTCTTCCTGTCTTACCACATACACTGGACACCTACTGCATGCTAGGACACGCTGCATGCTGGAGACAAGATGAAGTGGACGCTCCTGTCCTTAGAAATCTTGACGCATGGAGGACACTCAGGTCGCACACTGTCATTCATTCATTCACCAGTCACATCCTGGACCAGGGACAGGCAGGGCCTGCCCAACAGTGAGCACCCAACTGATATGTGCTGAACAAATGCATGCAAATGGAGACACACATTCTAGTCTTAAGGTCAAGATCTCAAAGAGAAACAAGCAACTTATTAAAAAAAATAACATCACCGCAAAATCCCACCCGAGGAATGAGAAACTGAGGCTCACATCGCAAAGCTACAGTGGATCTGCCTAGAAGAGTCAAATGTTAGCTGCTCAGCCAGGTCCAACTCTTTCTAACCCCATGGACTGTAGCCTGCCAGGCTCCTCAGTCCATGAGATTCTCCAGGCAAGAATACTGGAGTGGACAGCCATTCCCTTCAGGGGATCTACCCGACCAAGNAGGCTCACATCGCAAAGCTACAGTGGATCTGCCTAGAAGAGTCAAATGTTAGCTGCTCAGCCAGGTCCAACTCTTTCTAACCCCATGGACTGTAGCCTGCCAGGCTCCTCAGTCCATGAGATTCTCCAGGCAAGAATACTGGAGTGGACAGCCATTCCCTTCAGGGGATCTACCCGACCAAGAACTGAACCCAGGTCTCTGCACTACAGGCGGATTCTTTACCATCTGAGCCACCAGGGAAGCCCAAGGACGGTCAACTCAGATGCCAAATCCAGAAACCAGTGAAGCAGGTGTCTGTAGCTCCCACTCAACCCCTTCCCAAGGCCCCAGGGTGCAGCATGGAGGTCCCATCCCTCTGCAGGATCAAAGCAGAGATTTACTGCCACCTGTGCAAAGCATGCTCCCCTCCCTCAACCACCAGGAAGGGCCTGCAAGACACACTCCACAAAGGAGGCCACCGAGACCCAAGGACTGCACTTCATGGCGGTCGCCAGAGAGCTGGGGCC
This sequence comes from Neotragus moschatus, assembly GCA_006410615.1. NCBI lineage: Eukaryota > Metazoa > Chordata > Mammalia > Artiodactyla > Bovidae > Neotragus > Neotragus moschatus. The sequence goes on from SJYA01005049.1 coordinate 25,554, forward strand.
CAGAAGGAGAGCCAGGCCCCCAAGCCCAGCCACGACCAAGCCCCTGCTCCAGGCCCACAGCGGCTCCCCAGGAGAGGCTGGCAGGCCATCTGGCCTGCCCCTGCGCACCAAATGCACCCGCCATCTGAAGAACTGTCCCTCCACCCTGGTCCTGAGGGGCCAGGGGCCATCTGTGGCCAGCTGTCCCTTGTCCTTGTGGGAGGAACTCCACCTGGTCCCCACCATATGGGCTGCATTGGGGAAGGGGCAGCTGTCGCCACTCCAAGCTCCAAGACTGAGCCCAATCTGCCTTCCTTGACCCCACTCAGGTCCCCACACGGGAGGCGCCAGCCCTTTCCCTCAGATATCCAAAAGGAAGAAACACCTAGCCCTCCTCAGGTCTGCAAGTAGGGGCACCTGTCCTTCCCCCAACACTCAGGGAGTAAGTGCACAGATGACAGAGATGAAGAGACACCTGTCCTTCCAGGTAGCAAGGGTGAGGGGGCAGCTGTCCCCTTCAGGTACCAATGACATCGGAGCACCGATCCCAGCTTCCCAGGTAACAGGCATGCTTGCAAGCAGCACCCAGTTCAAGCACCTCAGTATCACTCCCCTCGGGAGCAGTGATATAAAGGCACCTATCAGGTAGCAATGTGGGGCCACCTTCCCCCCTCAGGTAACAGTGATGTTCTGGCACCTGTTCCCTCCAACGAGTAACCGTGCAGAGACTCCTGCTCCTACAGGTAACCGTGATGCATGACACCTGTCCCCCCACTTCAGGTAGCGGGGATGGAGAGACACCTGGACCCCTTCAGGTATCGATGATGTGGGGGCACCTGGCCCCGCCCACGACGCCCGGGGCGTGGGGACACCTGTCTCCTTGGGCCGTGCCAAGCCCCGCCCCCGCCGCGCGCCCCGCCCCCGCCGCGCGCCCCCCGCCCCGTGCACGCGCGGGACACGCGCCCCCTCCCTCCCTCTCCGGCCCAGAGGGGTCGGCGAGGGAAGCCCCCTTACCCGCGCGGCCCGCGTCAGGCTCAGGTCCTTCATGACCTCCTCGAAAGCCGCTGTCTCCTCCGCTTGCTTCTGGTTGTGCAGCGCGATCTTCTCGCTGAATTTCCGCGGATTGTTCGAAGTCGCCATCTTCTCGCCGCCGCCGCC
>SJYA01005050.1:1338-27625 GCA_006410615.1 Neotragus moschatus
GGGCGGAGTTCCTCATGACGGCCCCCGGCATCAGTCTATGGAATTCTATGGACTAATTCATAGTCTATGGACTATGGAATATCCCCAGTCTATGGAATTATCCAGGCCAGAATACTGGAGTGGGTAGCCTTTCCCTTCTCCAAAGGATCTTCCCAACCCAGGAAGCGAACCCAGGTCTCCAGTATTGCAGGCAGATTCTTTACCAGCTGAGCCACAGGGAAGCCGTTGATGCAGAGAGAGTTGTGGGCAACTCTGTGATGTTCCCTGAAGCTCTAAAATGATCGTAAGCAGTGAACTGCTGTCCAGTAGGGAGAGCAATGGGGTAGGGAACTACTGCGCACTTACTTTTCTCAAATTAATTTTTATTGCAGGGTCGTTATTTTACAATGCCGGGTTAATATCCTGCTGTACAGCAACATGAATCAGCTATACATGTACATATATCACCTCTTTTTCAGACTTCCTTCTCATTTAGGTCTCCATGGAGCACTGAGTAGAGTTCCCTGAGCTATAAAGTAGGTTCTCGTTAGTTCTATTTTACGTTGTTGTTTAGTCACTAAGTCTTATCCAACTCTTTTGGGACCCCATGAACTATAGCCTGCCAGCCTTCTCTGTCCATGGGATTTCCCAGGCAAGAATACTAGAGTGGGTTGCCATTTCCTTCTATAGAGGGTCTTCCTGACTTAGGGATCGAACTGGCTTCTGCTACCTTGACAGATGGGCTCTTTACCACTGAGCAATCAGGGAAACCCTATCTATTTGATACATGTTAAAAATGTCAATGGTGTTTGAGAACTCATGTACACCTGAGATGGAAAAAAATAAAAATAAAAATGTCAATAGTGTATTTGGGGCTTCCCAGGTAGTGCTAGTGGTAAAGAATCTACCTGCCAATGCCAGAGATGCAAGAGACGAGGGTTTGATCCCTGAGTCGGGAAAATCCTCTGGAGTCGGGACATGGCATTCCACTCAGTATTCTTGCCTGGAAAATTCCATGGGCAAAGGAGCCTGGCAGACTACAGTCCATGGGGTTGCAAAAAGTCAGACAACTGAGTGACTGAGCGCGCGTGTAGGCGCACGCACGCACACACGCAACTGCGTATATATGTCTATCCCAATCTCCTGCTTCATCCCACCCTCCCTTCCCCTCCTGTGCACTTATGTTTAATGCAAATGATATTTCAGCCTTTTACGTACAATAGCTCCTTGCCACAATCCTACTGCGGTGTCGCTCCGTCTCTGCTTATTTCACAGATGAGACTCTGAGACGCAGTGTAGCTGAGTAACAGTAGTTAAGTTCATCAGCCAGTAAGTGGTGGAACTACAGCTTGAATCCAGGGCTGCCTCAGTCCGCAGCCAATCAGCATGCCACTTGACTACTCTGCTTCAGAAAGATAAAGGACGTTTTAATTCCCACATGCACTACACATCCTATTTAAGTTAAAAAACAGAATTTACTGCAAGTTTTTAAATGTTGAAATGGCCTCCTGAGGGAAGAGGCAGAGGATTTGTCTTCTTTGGAGGTCTATTAAAACCAGATCAGTTATCATATACATCTGGTATGACTCCAGTGTGGTCCTTTCCCAAGGTGAAAAGATAACAAAATGATTTCCCAAGTTTCCTTCTCGTTTTCCCATCTGAAGATGAACTCTATCACTGCAAGGCAGAAATGGGGGTGACAGGTTTAGTCCCCACTTCCTACTCTCCGTCTCCTGCTCCATGCCAATTGCTTTGGCTGAAGGGATGGCTAAACTTTCTGGAAGAACTGTAGCCCCTCAGGCACTGCTAGTCCTTTTCCCACAATTAGGGACAGATCTCAGCTCTCTCCTACTTTGTGCCCAACTAAATGAACGCCATTCCAATGAATCTATTACCTAATTTGAGCCTGTACTTCCAATGCTTCAGAACTATAAATCAGGACCAAAGTTTCGTAAAAATGGAACATTGTTGGAAAGCAAGACTGTCTTTTAAATTTTTAGCTATTTTTATATATATCAGGTAGGATTGCATTTGTGAGTATTAGAAAGCCCAGTTTCTTTCATATGGAAGAAGTTTGTTTGTTTTTCTCACATAAGAAGAGGCTGAGAAGTAGGGGGTCAAAAATGGTGTAACATTCACTCATCTCCAAGAAACCAGGATCCTTTTGTATTCCTGTTTCATCAGTGTTACCATGTGGCTTTCTTCCTCCTGAGAGCAAGATGGCTGCTGCAGCTCCAGGCATTGAGTGCATATCCCAGACAAGAAAGCAAAAACCTTCTTGTCAAACTCTGGCTTTTATTTGGGAAGGAAAACCTTCTTCTGGGACTTTTCATATGCCTCTTATTGGCGAAACTGTGTCAGCTGCCAACTTTAGCTACAAGGGATCTGGAAGTTTGTACTGTTTCCAGTCTTCCATGTAGAAAAAAGGCAGGGGAGAAGTGGATTAGGATGGGTTGCAAGGGAGCCAACCTACAGTATTTGTCAAAATATGCTATAACTATGTTTGTAATTTGATACTACATAACATAAAAAATTTTAGCTGCATCTATTTTAGTACTTGATTGGAAGCATGAAAATAGATTTTGAAAAAAAGTGGTAAGAAGTAGGTGGGGACAGCATTCTATCTGAAGTACTACCAAGTAATGGAAAAAAGTGGATTGGATGTCAGACCAAAGTGTGAATCCCAGCTCAATAAATAATTAGATGTGGAATGTCTCTGGACCTCAATTTCTTTTATTCAAAATAAGAGTAATAATAGCAACCCATAGGATTGCTTTAGAATTAAATAATATATAAAGAGTCTGAGAGGTAATAGACATTCAAGAAATAGTCCTTCTCTTCTCTTTTGCTTTGCACCTTTTATTCTGCAAGTGCAAAAACCTTTATAAAACCCAACTCAGCCAAGAGCTGACAGTTGAAGGCTCAACCCTTTGATTGCAAGAAATTAGAACAAAGCTGCTGAATGGTGTGTAGGCTTTCTCGATCAACACACGCCAAGATTCTTTCATTTGGGGCTTCATCACACTATCTTAGCAAACCAGACAAAAATGTCTAAGCAATTTTGTTTTTCAGGCTGCTTCATTTGCTTCAAAGTGCCATCTGCTTGTGACATGTTACAAAACCGAGTCAATAGAGCCGTTTGGTGACCTTTTAAAAAGTGACTTCAGTGTTTGTTACCAAGGGATATGGTTCCTAGAATTTGTGCAATTTGTTCTGTGTTGTTGAGATGTGAACTAAAACCTTCACAGAGACGTTCAGCTGTTTCAATACATTATCTTCATCTCACCCCAGGAAGCCAGGTTTTAAATTGACTTTCTTTCCATTTTAATTATCTGCCCATGTCACTCCGACCTTTCCAGTCAAAGATGGATGATTAGAGCTTATCACCTCATAGTCACCGCTGTGAAATTAAAAAGAGGAAACAAACTGAAAAGAGCTCACAGATTTGCAGAGCCGGCATCTAGCCATCAGTCCAAATCTGACTTCTGCACTATTTTAAGGTGGGGAAAAATGAGAGAATGCAGTTAAAAGCCATGGGTTCTTGCTCACATGTGAGTCCTCTGACTTTTAACAGTCTATTTAAACTTATTTTTTTGGATTCTTAGCTGGAAAAAAAAAAAGTGAACATGCCTGCCCCTCCCATCTCGCCTGGCTGATAGGAAGGTCAGCTAGCAAGGTGCTAGTTGTTATTTAGCCACTCAGTTGTGTCCTACTCGGTGACCTCATGGACTGTAGACCACCAGGCTCCTCTGTCCACGGAATTTCCCAGGTGAGTGTACTGGAAGGGGTTGCCATTTCCTTCTCCAGGCGATCTTCCTGACTCAGGGATCAAACCCACGTCTCCTGCATTGCAGGCAGATTCTTTGCCATCTGACTCACCAGGGAGAGAACCATGTCCACACGTTGGGTCACCTGGCCCCATAGTAGCTGTGTTTATACTGGAAGACTCCAGTTTTACTGGAAATGTCCTCCTGAAAAGTTCTCCTGGAAACACTCCTTTCAAACCCTCCTGACACTGATTACTCTGTTCATAAAGCCTCAAAACCAGAACAGAAGCCATGGAGACCCTCCACTGTCCTTATATGTTCCTTGCCCTATTTAGACACTTTTGCAGACACCTCCCCCAAGCCTCTCACCCTTAATTAGGTCAGTCTCTAATTTCTAGCTGATCTTAGCTAGAACGCTCTAGAAACCCAACTCGGCCAAGAGATCTGGGAAATTTTTCACGAGGTTTGGGCCTTCACTTTGACGTAGTTAGGAAATAGTCATCACCACCTACTCCCAAGCACAGGATGGCTGGACATACATAGATGCTTTTAGGGAGTAACCTCTGAAGAGTAGGTTTGCCCCCTTCGCCCCTTCTGGTATTGTCCAGTCGCTAAGTCATCTCCTCTTGAGGTCTACAATATTCCATTAACCAATAAATTTTATTTTCCTTAGAAGAACAGANAAGAAATAGTCCTTCTCTTCTCTTTTGCTTTGCACCTTTTATTCTGCAAGTGCAAAAACCTTTATAAAACCCAACTCAGCCAAGAGCTGACAGTTGAAGGCTCAACCCTTTGATTGCAAGAAATTAGAACAAAGCTGCTGAATGGTGTGTAGGCTTTCTCGATCAACACACGCCAAGATTCTTTCATTTGGGGCTTCATCACACTATCTTAGCAAACCAGACAAAAATGTCTAAGCAATTTTGTTTTTCAGGCTGCTTCATTTGCTTCAAAGTGCCATCTGCTTGTGACATGTTACAAAACCGAGTCAATAGAGCCGTTTGGTGACCTTTTAAAAAGTGACTTCAGTGTTTGTTACCAAGGGATATGGTTCCTAGAATTTGTGCAATTTGTTCTGTGTTGTTGAGATGTGAACTAAAACCTTCACAGAGACGTTCAGCTGTTTCAATACATTATCTTCATCTCACCCCAGGAAGCCAGGTTTTAAATTGACTTTCTTTCCATTTTAATTATCTGCCCATGTCACTCCGACCTTTCCAGTCAAAGATGGATGATTAGAGCTTATCACCTCATAGTCACCGCTGTGAAATTAAAAAGAGGAAACAAACTGAAAAGAGCTCACAGATTTGCAGAGCCGGCATCTAGCCATCAGTCCAAATCTGACTTCTGCACTATTTTAAGGTGGGGAAAAATGAGAGAATGCAGTTAAAAGCCATGGGTTCTTGCTCACATGTGAGTCCTCTGACTTTTAACAGTCTATTTAAACTTATTTTTTTGGATTCTTAGCTGGAAAAAAAAAAAGTGAACATGCCTGCCCCTCCCATCTCGCCTGGCTGATAGGAAGGTCAGCTAGCAAGGTGCTAGTTGTTATTTAGCCACTCAGTTGTGTCCTACTCGGTGACCTCATGGACTGTAGACCACCAGGCTCCTCTGTCCACGGAATTTCCCAGGTGAGTGTACTGGAAGGGGTTGCCATTTCCTTCTCCAGGCGATCTTCCTGACTCAGGGATCAAACCCACGTCTCCTGCATTGCAGGCAGATTCTTTGCCATCTGACTCACCAGGGAGAGAACCATGTCCACACGTTGGGTCACCTGGCCCCATAGTAGCTGTGTTTATACTGGAAGACTCCAGTTTTACTGGAAATGTCCTCCTGAAAAGTTCTCCTGGAAACACTCCTTTCAAACCCTCCTGACACTGATTACTCTGTTCATAAAGCCTCAAAACCAGAACAGAAGCCATGGAGACCCTCCACTGTCCTTATATGTTCCTTGCCCTATTTAGACACTTTTGCAGACACCTCCCCCAAGCCTCTCACCCTTAATTAGGTCAGTCTCTAATTTCTAGCTGATCTTAGCTAGAACGCTCTAGAAACCCAACTCGGCCAAGAGATCTGGGAAATTTTTCACGAGGTTTGGGCCTTCACTTTGACGTAGTTAGGAAATAGTCATCACCACCTACTCCCAAGCACAGGATGGCTGGACATACATAGATGCTTTTAGGGAGTAACCTCTGAAGAGTAGGTTTGCCCCCTTCGCCCCTTCTGGTATTGTCCAGTCGCTAAGTCATCTCCTCTTGAGGTCTACAATATTCCATTAACCAATAAATTTTATTTTCCTTAGAAGAACAGAGAGGCATGGTGGTTAGAGGTGGGTCAAGGGAGCCAGGCCAAGGTTATTTCAAGGACAGAAAGAGACTTGTGCCTTAGTACAGGCTGAGAGCAGCCGGCCAGTGGTGGAGGGTGAAGATATAAGAGAATGAGAGAGGGTCATCCAGGTGAAGTGACCGGTGGGTTCAAATAACCACCCCTGAAAGGCTTTGCTGTTGTTGTTGTTCAGGTTGTGTCTGACTCTTTGCGAAACTATGGACTACAGTTTGCTCAGACTTATGTCCACTGAGTCGGTGATGCCATCCAACCATCTCATCCTCTGCTGCCCTCTTTTCTCCCTGCCTCAATCTTTCCCAGCGTCAGGGTCTTTTCCAGTGAGTCGGCTCTTTGCATCAGGTGGCCAGAGTAGTGGAGCTTCAGCATCAGTCCTTCCAATAGATATTCAGGGTTGATTTCCTTTAGGATGGACTGGGAAAGGCCTGGGCGTGAACAATCATGAGTCCTGACTCACACCTGTGTCCACTGAGACAGGCAGGAAGTGAGAGAGGATAGATGGGAATGTGAGTGAATTAGGATGGTCCTGTGTGTGTGTGTGTGTGTGTGTGTGTGTGTGCGTGCATGTAGTCGTGTCTGACTCTTTGTGACCTCAGGGACTGTAGACCACCAAGCTTCTCTGTGCATGGGATTTTCCCAGCAAGAATACTGGAGTGGGTTGCCATGCCCTACTCCAGGGCATCTTCCTGACTCAGGGATCAAATCTTGGTCTCCTGCATTGCAGGTAGATTCTTTACCACTGAGCCACCAGGGAAGCCCAAATTAAGGATAGGAGGGAACTGAAGAAATTATGACGATACTCTTTGTTCTTCTCTGGAAGGTTGGGACTGGGACCATTGGTTAAAATCGGGACAGTGAGCTAGTTCAGTGTGTATTGCAAGCATCCAGACAAGTTATTGTAAGAGAGTAAGTAAGCACTAGAAAAAATTACATTCCCTTCTTTCCGCTTGGCAGGTTGAAATTGATAGCAAATGTTTGCCTCCAAAAGGCCTCGTATAAAAATAGCCACCACGACACCATCCATATATTTTGCATTTTAAATGCAACGCATGAACCTTCTCTAAACTTTTATTTTAAACTCTGAACTATAAAGACTTCTCTAAACTCATCTCAGTTTTGGAAATAACTTGGACCAAGTGCATCTTGTGTAGAGAGGCCCTGTGACCACACGTATTCTCTCTCCGTGACCCGCGAGTCTGGAGAATGTTCTGGAACTTCTCCAGCAAAGAGGTGCGTGCAGGAGGAGATGTGCTCTCTTGGAGCTTTGGATTTTAGTGCTGTGGAAATTGCTGCTGACATGACAAATGAGAGGGAGATAATTTAAAACACGGGCTGTTCGCCTGTTTGGCCTTTGAAGATCTTAATAAGCATCAGCTTTCCCGAGCCGGGTCAGGTTCTTTGCTCCCAAACGTTTCAGATTTAGACTGTCTCCCCTGGATTATTTAAAATCATAAGGGTCAGTTAGGGGAAGTTTTGTGCTCAGACTTGAGGGGCAGCTGGTGGGAGAAATGGAGCAGGCGGTGGCTTCTGCTGGGAGCTCTGGCTTCTCCTTTCCTGGCCCGCCCGCCCCTCACCCACATTATGGCGGGAAGAGCACAGACAAGAGAGAACCAGGTCTAGATTCAGCCAGGGTTCCAGAAATCCCAGGAGAATTCTCTCGTGAGGACAAGGGAAGGAGCTTCGGGTTTCTTGAGCAGTGATTTTCTCAGCCTCTCTCTGTCTTTGTCTCTCTCTGTCCATCCATCTCAGGCTCCTTCTCTCTCTCCCTCCCTCTCTCTTTTTCCCTCTCTCTGTTCCCCTCTCTTTCATCTCTTTTTAGAACTTTTGTTTAATTTGGTTCTGGCTGTGCTGGGTCTTTGTGCCGTGATGGCTTCCTCCAGTGCTCAGGCGACTAATTTGGGCAGCTTCTGTTGCTGCAGAAACGCGGGCTCTAAGGCCCTCCGGCTTCAGCAGCTGAGGCTCACAGGCGCAGCAGTCGCATTCCCCCAGGCTCTCGAGCACAGGCTCGTTAGCTGCGAGACATGGGCTTAGTCGCTCTGTGGCACGGGGAATCTTCTCGGATCAGAGTCTGAACCCACGTCCCCTGTATTGGCAAGTGGACCCCCCACCCTCCCATCACTGAGCCACCAGAGAAGCCCCCTTTCATCTCAGTAGCTAATTACTGGTCTCTTTGGCTTGCCTGTTAGCTTCTGCGGTAGCTCAGATGGTAAAGCATCTACCCACAACGCAGCAGACCCGGGTTCAATCCCTGAGTCAAGAAGATGCCCTGGAAAAGGCAGTGGCCACCCACTCCAGCATTCTTGCCTGGGAAATCCCATGGACAGAGGAGCCTGGTGGGCTACAGTCCGTTGCAAAGAGTCAGACCCAACTGAGCACTGACACTTGGCTTGCCTGTTAGGACTTTTGGTTACCACAAAACCACTAGAGTCATAAGGAAACAGGATTAAGAATCCATAAAAGGCTGGCACTATTCTAGGCACTTGGGACAGAGCTGTGATNCGAGCACAGGCTCGTTAGCTGCGAGACATGGGCTTAGTCGCTCTGTGGCACGGGGAATCTTCTCGGATCAGAGTCTGAACCCACGTCCCCTGTATTGGCAAGTGGACCCCCCACCCTCCCATCACTGAGCCACCAGAGAAGCCCCCTTTCATCTCAGTAGCTAATTACTGGTCTCTTTGGCTTGCCTGTTAGCTTCTGCGGTAGCTCAGATGGTAAAGCATCTACCCACAACGCAGCAGACCCGGGTTCAATCCCTGAGTCAAGAAGATGCCCTGGAAAAGGCAGTGGCCACCCACTCCAGCATTCTTGCCTGGGAAATCCCATGGACAGAGGAGCCTGGTGGGCTACAGTCCGTTGCAAAGAGTCAGACCCAACTGAGCACTGACACTTGGCTTGCCTGTTAGGACTTTTGGTTACCACAAAACCACTAGAGTCATAAGGAAACAGGATTAAGAATCCATAAAAGGCTGGCACTATTCTAGGCACTTGGGACAGAGCTGTGATGAAAACCAACTCCCTCCTGGCAGAGCCCATTTGAAGGATAGACAAAGAAAACACAGGTAGGTGTGTGCATGCATGTGTGTGTGTGTGTGTGTGTGTGTGCCACAAGTGATGGGGACCATGAAGAAGAAAGTGAAGCAAGAGAGGGCAGGTGTGCTGTTTAGACAGATGGGTCAGAAAAGCTGGGGCCATGGAAAGCCACCATCTGAGCTGAGACTTGAAGGCAGAGGAATGAGCCACACCAGCACCTGGACTAGGCCAGAACGAGCAGGAGAGTAGGCAGGACTAAAGATGCTCAGCTTGTTGCAGGAACAGGAGGATGCCAGGTGGCTGGAAAGAAGCACATGAGGTGGACACATGAGGTCAGAAGGGAGTGGAGGTCCAGAGCATCTCAGACCTAGGGCTTTGAGCTTCATCCTGAGGGATGCTCGAAGCTCTTCCCGGGTTGTGAACAGGAGAGTGCTAATAGGTTCGGACTTAAGTTCCAAGACCACTAGGACCATTGTTCTGAAAATGGACTGTCCGGTGGCCAGGCTAGAGAGATGACGTCATCCCCACTCTGGCGCTCAGTAGACTTGCCAGGAGCTTGTGGTTTCAATGCCAATTGCAGGCTCCCTTGACAAACAATTCACAATCAAGTGGATATACATTGAAAGTCTTGACAACCTTCACCTTACAGATCACATCTTACATTAAGCCGTTCTGCCTAAGGACAGACAGACCCCATCATAAGCCCACTCATAAGATGCAATGAAGTTGACTAAGGACATTCTATTTGTGGCATTTTATTTCACAAGCCAAAAAGCTTAAATACCAGACTGTTATGTTCAAACCCAGACCTAGAAGCCAAAGGAAAAAGCTGCCTGTTTGTTTTTGTTTTCCCTGGACCTGCCTTTGCTGGCAATGGGAGTAATATCTGCAGAAAGCACGAACCATGCCTGAGTCCAAGACCAGCCCACCAGGGTTCTGGGGTCCTTCTTCCATGTTTGTGACCCAAGCACCAGCTCTAACAAAATGTTCCTTTACTTGGCCTGTCTCTTTCACTTGAGCCTCCTCCAGGGCCCATGTGGAGGGAGGCTAACTACAGAAACTGTATAATTAAAGACTTAGATGTGTGTAAGCACTCATGAGTCCCCATTAAATAGTGTTTATCAACATTGCTAGTTTTTTTTTTTATTAACTTTCATTGGAAAGACTGATGCTGAAGCTGAAGCTCCAATACTTTGGCCACTTGATGCAAAGAACTGATTCACTGGAATAGAGTGATGCTGGGAAAGATGGAAGCCAAAAGAAGAAGAGGGTAGCAGAGGATGAGATGGTTAGATGGCATTGCTGACTCAATGGACATGAATTTGAGCAAACTATGGAAGGTAATGAAGGACAGGGAAGCCTGGCATGCTGCAGTCCATGAGGTCATAAAGAGCCAGGCAGAATTTAGCAACTGAACAGCAATGGTCGCTTTATGGGGTGGTGTTAACTTCTTCGGCAAAGCGAATCAGCTCTATGTAGACATATAGCCCCTCGTTTTTAGATTCCTTTCCATGTAGGTCACCACAGAGCATTAAGTAAAGGTCCCTATGTTGTGCAGTAAGTTCTTGTTAATTGTCTATTTTATGCATAGTATCAATAGTGCTGCTGCTGCTGCTAAGTCACTTCAGTCGTGTCTGACTCTGTGTGACCCCATAGACAGCAGCCCAGCTTTAATTATTTCATCAACCTATACACATCCCTAAAACTCGCCAGATATTGTTCTAAATGCTCTGTACTCAGCAACCAAAAGCATGAATGAAAATACCTACCCAAGCATCTCACATCTTATGAGGAGAAAAGGTGACACAAAACTAAATAAGTAATCATGCAGTATCAATAAAAAAAATGAAAATCTAAGAGTTGCAAGTTACATTTTATTCCAAGAACTTGGTAAGGACTATAGCCCAAGAGACAAACACCCAGATAATTCTGAGAACTGAGCCAGGATATATAGGAGTTTTTACTGTAATCAAACATCAAAAGATTACTGCTAATCACAAACAAACAACTCAAGTTAATGATTTCACCGCTTTCCTATGTACAGGAAGATGCAAGGGTCTGTCCTCATTGAAACCAGTTCTGAGCTACGCATCTGAACTGTCCAAGGCCAGCGGCCTGTTTTTCTCCACACTGAATCCTCTCAGGGTGTGCCGTCTGCGGCGGCTGCAGCGGCTGAGGGCTTACTGACCACAACATCCTCTGTTTACAGGAATGGCAGGCAACCTTCTTTGTTTACTGAAGTGGCAGGCCGCATTTTTTGTCCACAATAGCATGTTAGATGATGACACATGTGATGGAGAAAATAAAGCTTAAAGGGTGTGGAATAGTTGGATTTGCAATTTTTAGAATAATGGTCCAGAGAGGCTTCATTGACCAACTGCAGCTTGAGAGCAAATCTTTAAAAAGTGGTAGAAGATGATGATACAAGTGCAGATGCGGGTGTAGACGTCTGTGTAAGCGTTGGTGTGGGTACTGGTATTGATGGACTTACAGGTCAGTGCAGATGATACACATAGAGAATAAATGCAAAAAATTAGTAAACAGAAACCTCAATTAAATAAAGTTAGGAGACTAGAAGGGGAAGCTCTCATGCCCTGCGATCAAAGACTCCTCTTCCTTCCTGGCAAGGGCCCAGCCAGTTAAAAGCCACCGCCTCTTTGCCGGAGCCCTCCCGACTTCCTCCTCCTCTGACCTGTAGACTCATACAGAGGGAAGTCAGAAAGAGAAAAGCAAATATTAACACATATATGTGGAATCTAGAAAAATGGTACAGATGACCCTATTCACAGAGCAGGAATTGAGACACAGACATGGAGAACAAACATTTGGGCATCAAGGAGGGACAGGGAGGTGGGATGAGTTGGAGGATTGGGACTGACATATATGCACTACTACGTGTAGAATAGAAATCTAATGAGAACCTACTCGATGTCCTGGGCTGACCTAAATGGGAAAGAAATTTTTAAAAGAGGGCATATATGTATACAAATAGCTGAGATACAAATAGACACACACATGTAGATGTCTAGGGGTGATTGGATGTGAGTCCAGAGTTCAGGAGGAAGCTCTGAATTGGAAATAGACATCTCAAGTCTATTTGTATACAAATAGCTATATACAAATCACTTTCCCACAGAGTAGAAACTAACATAACATTATAAAGCAACCATACTCCAGTAAAATTTTTTTAAAAAGAAGAAAAAAGTTCTTCCCCCGTTGTCCAGGGGCTTGTACACAGCTCTGTGGTTTTGCAGAGCACAAGTTGCAGTTCTCTGTTCATCCGGAATAAACCTTAGCTACTAAACAACAACAATAACATAACAGAAGATACCTTTATGGGTCTCATCACTTAGGAAATCCCAAGAGTTTCAGAAGCTCTGTGTCAGAACCTAATGGAAAACCAAACATACATGTATCACAATATCACAATGACATAGAAATAAGATGCGATAGAGATCGAGACTGAGACACACACCCGAGGGGACTCTTTCCAGGCAGGAAGAAGGATGTAGGCAATCTTTCTGTGACAGGAGCGTGCTTCAGGAGCAGCACAGAGAGAGTATGGCTGGAGCTGCAATGAGTGAAGGAGAGAGAAGTCCACTGTGAGGTAACGTGGTGAAGGGCAGACCTGTGGTTCATTCTAAGCCTTTCACTTCAATCTGGGAATCATAACAGTATTTCTCTGTGAGTGGCTTCCCACTCACACAGCAAGAAGTGAAGTGAAGTCACTCAGTCGTGTCTGACTCTTTGCGACCCCATGGACTGTAGCCTACCAGGCTCCTTGGTCCATGGGATTTTCCAGGCAAGAGTACTGGAGTGGGTTTACCATTCCCTTCTCCAGGAGATCTTCCTGACCCAGGGATTGAACCCGGGTCTCCCACATTGTAGCCAGATGCTTGACTGTCTTAGCTACCAGGGAGGCACAGGAGCAAGAAGCCCAGATCAATCACTAATTCAGGCAGGAGAATCTGTTGATAAGGGCAAAGGTGGCATCCATAGAGATGCTGAGCAATGGTAAGATGCTTGAGATAATGTTTAAAATACTTGAGATAACATTTAAGGAGAGTCAGAAGGATTCATAGGTAAGAAGAGCATCGGAGGGTCTCCAAGTTATTTGGCCTGGACATCTGAGTTTGTTATCAACTAGGGATCTGAAGAAGCAACAATGGTTGGGGAAGCAGACATCAGGAGTGCCTTGTCGCACACATTAGGGTCATGGAATCTATTAGACATACACGTGGAGATGTCTAGGGGTGATTGGATGTGAGTCCAGAGTTCAGGAAGAAGCTCTGAATTGGAAATAGACATCTCAAGTCATGTGACTGGATGGGCTCACCAAGCGAGAGAATGTTGATAGAGAAGGGAAGGGATCTGAGGACTGAGCCTGGGTTTCCACATTTATGGGTTAGGAGGAGTAGCAAACCCAGGTAGGGAAGCAATGAAAAACAAAGGACAAGAGGAAAACAAAGAGACAGTGGCTCCTTAGGATGAGTGAGGAAAGAAAGGAAGAGCAGTAAGTCAAGCACCAGAAGGACTGAGAAGGGACCACTGATTTAAACATGTGGGATTGTTGATGACCTTGACAAAGGTGATTTCAGAGGAGTGGTGGGCCGAAGCCAGGTGGGGTAGGTTTGGGAGAGAATGTGAGGGCTGAAATTGTAGACAGGCGTAGAGATCATTTATTCAAGGAGTTTACAATAAAGAAGACCAGTGAAACGGGACAATGACTGGAGGGAAAATGTCTGAAGAAGGTAACACATGAGTAGTGTACCTAGTATATAGAGTAATATATATTATTACATATATACAATTTATATATTTCTATACATTATTGTATGATTATATGTATATATATAACCACCCAGATAATTTCTATTTCTGTATGTTGTGTGTTTATTACACTCCCACAGAAACTGTGAAGCCAGGGTAGGTGATGGATTTTCTAAGTAGATACAGAAGTCACTGAGAATTGTAATAGTGATGTTGGAGAGAGTGATGGGGCCAGGAGCCAACATATCCAAAAATGAGGCATGCAGTATAGATTAGGAGATGACTGGTGGTTGGCATGGACTAACGACAGGAGACTCAGTGCTGGAGGGATACTATAAGGCAGGAGAATGAACAATCTGGAAAGAGCAGGAAGGAGCAAAGAGGTGACCCACTTCACCTCCAGGCCCAGCGGAATGAGGAATGAGGTAGGAAGCAGCTGCCATTTGAGTGGGTTTCAGAGAGAGCGATTACCTCAGTGGAGACCTGAGCTTTGGTCAGAGCAAGGAAATGAAAGGACATCCACAAAGGAGGAGGAGGATACAGAGGACTTTGCTGGTATGAATAGAACTTAAATTCCAAGGGAAACCAGGGAAGGACATCTGGTCTACCCCTGGAAGGAGTGGGAGCTGGGCTGCAGAAGTGAGTGAAGTCATTCAGTCGTGTCCGACTCTTTGCGACCCCATGGACTGTAGCCTACTAGGCTCCTCCATCCATGGGATTTTCCAGGCAATAGTCCTGGAGTGGGTTTCCATTTCCTTCTCCAGGGGATCTTCCCAACCCAAGGATCAAACCTGGGTCTGCCATGTTGTAGACAGACGCTTTACTGTCTGAGCCACCAGGGCTGCAGAAGGGGCCATCAAAATGAGAGTCCATGGGATGAGTGATGACCTGGGACCATGAAGGACATGAACTTGCATAAAGGATGTGATGAGTCTTCCCTGAGGGTCTCAAGGCAGAGTGGTGGTGAGTGAGGCTGGCGAGGAAAGGATAAGCAAGAACCTTGACAGATCCACAGAGGCTTGGGGCTGAGAGTGGGAAGCCTTACCTGAAGCACCCAGGAAGTTCTGAGACGCTGTCCTTGCTCCCAACATAGATGTTCATGAACCCTCTAGAGAGGCCCAGTTGCATTGGCAACCCTGGCTGAGATGTGAAAAGGCTGAGGAGGCAGGAAATTGGGTTGATGGGGTCGGCAGAGGCAGGTTATGGAGAATTGTGCATCATGTTGAAAACTTCAGCCTTTATCAAACAGACTTGGTCTTTGTGATGGAACAAGGGCCCTTATGAACATGATGGCATTATTTCCCCTCCCACATAACTATTTGCGGAGTGAGGTGTTTACCAGTTGTATATGTCAGTGTTCAACCAGAGAAATAGAACCAGTTGGAGGCAATATATATTAAGAAATGTATTGTGAAACACTGAATTATGCAGTTGGGGAGATTGTCTGGAGAGTCTGAAATCTGTCAGGGAGACCTCTAGGAAAGTCAGACTAGAATTGTCAGGGATGAGCTGATGCTAAGGTCTGTAAGTGGAATTTCTTCTTTCTCAGGGAAACCCCAGCTCTGTGCTTAAGACCTTTAAACTTAAGGGCATGATTGAATCATGCCCCCCCAGATTATCTAGGAAACCCTCCCTTACTTAAAGTCAACCAGTTACAGATTCTAATCACATCTACAAAATACCCTCTGTGCAAAAGCTAGATGAATGTTTGGTAAAAAAATGGGAACTGAAGTATAACCAAATTCATATATCAAACTGAGCATGACATCAGCATATTCCTTAAAATCTATAGATTCATTCTGGGGGTTGCTTCTGTAAACAAGAATTCATGGAGCATTATACAAAGAGGAGCAAGATGGTCCACCTTGTGCTTCAGAAAAATCAGATCTTTGGGCTTAAGTGGTAAAAATTCTTAGGAAGGAATTTGAACACACCATACTAAAAATAAAATATGACTTTCTCCAGTGTAAATCCATGTGAGTTATGGTTGATCTCAGAGGGAAATAAAGCAAGTTGGAAAGAACCCCAAAGAAAAGTTATTCCAAATTTCTCTGGATATTTCAAGAAAGGTCAAATTTGCCCAGTGTGCAAAGATTTTTAAGCAATAGTTCAAAATTCCCATCTTCTGCTAAACTTATGATTAATGAACTGATGGATATTTATGGGCACCTAATCAGTATCAGGCATTCTAATGAAAATAGAGGAAAAATAATTAAGTCATAAAATTAAATAATGCCCTGAGAAGCAATTTCTCTGGAAAGGCTATTAGCTAGCACTCTCTCAACTTAAAGTGAGAGAAGACCCAATTCAAATGCTTCAAAGCAAAAAAAAAAAAAAAATGAGGAGGAAGAATTCATTGACGCAGAAGTCTGGGGTAGATGTCCAACTTCAGGTTCGGTTGGATCCAGGTACTCTAAGGAATACAGACTGAACTCCTGTCCTTTCTGCCTCTCTTAGTTCTGCTTTTCTCTGAGGTGGTTTTGTGGTTGATCGGGTCTCTCGGGTCAGCAACAGTACCAGGCTCACATCTTAGAGCAGTCATCCCAGTGTTGAGTTTCCCTGGACTTGTGTAAGTCACTAGCCCTTCCCTACCCCCAAGAATGAATCACTGTGACCAGAACAATGTAATAACCTGGAAAGGCTGGAACATGGGTGGAGAGAGAAAAAGGTCCCCAGTGGAAAATCAAGAGGCCCTTCCAGAAGCAGAAACAGATAGCGGGTAGGCAGTAAAAAGCAGGGCTCTCTGTAGGAACATTACAACTCACAGTCCATAAACCAGTGCCAGTCAGAAGAGAGCTGAGAATCCCACTGGGTGTCCTTCCCTAAGGACAGGCTCCTTTGAGGCTCCATTTCCTCATCTCCAAATAAGGGCTCATAACAACCCTTACTGTGTCTCATGGCTAGAAGTGTTATTAAAAATCAAGTGCAACACATGCAAATATGCCTTAGAAATCATACGATATGGAGAGAGCTTAATCCATGTGGTGGGGCTTAAGTTTGTATTGCAAAGGGGATGCAGGAAGGAAAACAGCTAGCAGGAAAAAGTATCACTATCTGCGCACAATTGCCCACAGGTTGAGAGACTTGTTCTCTTCTATGAACATAGTCAATGCAGTGATCCTTTACAGTCAGAATTTTAATCTGAGAAAACAAATTGAAACAGTGAGAACTGGGCTTCCCAGGTAGTTCAGTGGTAAAGCATCTGCCTGCCAACACAGGAGACATGGGTTCAGTCCCTAAGTCAGAAAGATCCCCAGGAGGAGGAAATGGCCAATCCTGTATTCTTGCCTGGAAAATTCCACGGTCAGAGGAGCCTGGCAGCCTACAGTCCATGGAGTTGTAAAAGGTTGGATATGACTGACCACACACACTAGTGAGAACTGTAGATTTGTTCCTTACTCGTGTATGACTTTGGGCAAGTTTTTAATCTCTCACTCTCTCAGTCTTCTCATCTGCAAAATGGGATCATAGTAGTACCTGCCTCATAGGATAATTATAAAGACTGAATGTGCCAACACAGGTAAGGCACTGGGCATACACTCGTGTTCAGTCATGTCCGACTCTTTGAGACCCCCATGGACTGTAACCCGACAGGCTCCTCTGTCCATGGGATTTTTCCAGGCAAAAATTCTGGAGTGGGTTGCCATTTCCTTCTCCAGGGGGCATATACTAAATGTCTTATGCTGCTGCTACTGCTTCAGTTGTGTCCGACTCTGTGCGACCCCATAGACGGCAGCCCACCCGGCTCTCCATCCCTGGGATTCTCCAGGAATACTGGAGTGGCTTGCCATTTCCTTCTCCAATGCATAAAAGTGAAAAGTGAAAGTGAAGTTGTGTCCAACTGTTATTGGCCCTCAAAATCATCTGGATTAGTAGACACTTTAATTCTCTTTTTTTTTTTTTTCTGGATTAAAAAGCTGATGCATGAAGAAATTAAGTAGATAAGGTAAGATTTGAACTCTGATCTTCGAGACTTCAGCTNAATGCATAAAAGTCAAAAGTGAAAGTGAAGTTGTGTCCAACTGTTATTGGCCCTCAAAATCATCTGGATTAGTAGACACTTTAATTCTCTTTTTTTTTTTTTTCTGGATTAAAAAGCTGATGCATGAAGAAATTAAGTAGATAAGGTAAGATTTGAACTCTGATCTTCGAGACTTCAGCTCTCAACTTCACCAGGGCCCCACACACACAGGGAGGGAGGGAGGGAGCCAAGAGACCACGGTGGGAAGGATGGGATGGAAGTGTCCATGATGTCTAGATTATTGCCTGGACTTACTTTAAGCAGGAGAAAACCAGGTCTTCTAGAATATTTCTTTAGCCTTGGATTGAATGATAGTGTTCGAACGGCTTTGTTAGAGAAAGTTTTCAGTTCAGTTGCTCAGTTGTGTCTGACTCTGCGATCCCATGGACTGCAGCATGCCAGCCTCCCTGTCCATCACCAACTCCCAGAGTTTACTTAAACTCATGTCCATTGAGTCAGTGATGCCAACCAACCGTCTCATCCTCTGTCTCATCCACATGGCATTTAAATGCTCTTCTTATCAAAATCCCTAGACTCTCCACTACAGAAACGGAGAAACCCAGCTCCATTTTCTCCCAGGAGACTGAAATTGCACGTTTATCCCATTGCAGTCCATGCCATGTGTATCTCGGTATCTAGAGGCACTTACCTTACCTCGTCTCATTCACTCCTCACCACAGTGGCCCAGCACAGATCCAACCTTCACGTCAGCCCCACAGGGCCAAAAAGGATGGAGGGGCAGGCCCTGTAGATGAACAGAACCTTCTCTCCCAAGCCCAATGCCCCTTCAGCTCCATTACAGGCCTCTGACCCAGAAAGCCGCCCAGCCCAGGGGTGTGAGCCTTGCCTTGCACAGTCCATGAGTCCTGCGGGACCTCCCTGAGAGGCAGGCTCCTTCCCGGAGTGTGAACTGAGATCATGAGGCTCCCAGGGAGGGGAGATTAGAGGGTATAATGGGAGAGGCGCCTGAGCCAGGAATTCCTTATGAAGTTGCTCCCTCTCCTTGTCAACATATGTCCTTTCTCCATCTCCTAGCAAGAAACTGCAATAATTCTCATTCTTTAAAAAAAAAAAAAAAAAAAAAGCATTAAGGGCACTTTCAAGAGGGATTTCAGTGAAAGTGTAGAGTGAGAGAAACCAGGAAGAGAGGTGAAAGTGAAAGTCTGGCAGCCTGCTAACCTCCAGCAAGTAAGTATCGTATGTGAAAGTCGCTCAGTCATGTCCAACTCTTCGCGACCCCATGGACTATCCAGTCCGTGCAATTCTTCAGGCCAGAATACTGGAGTGGGTAGTCTTTCCTTTCTCCAGGGGATCTTCCCAACCCAGGCGTTGAACCCAGGTCTCCTGCATTGCAGGCTGATTCTTTACCATCTGAGCCACAAGGTATCATAACAATGGCAGTAAAAGCTCAGAAATAAGACTGTGAGTTTGCCTAGAGACACAGTCTCCCTAACTGGACACTCATCCCTTGGGCCAACTCTGCAGCACTCTCCCACACTGTCTGCGAGAGGGTGGGAGGGAGCAGACCCTCTGGGAAAGCTAACATACGTTTTAGAGCATCAGGTTCCCAACCAGACCTTCCCCAGAATCACCTGGGAGCTTGTTAAAATACAGACTCATAAGCCCTAACCCTAAAGATCCTGCCTCTGAACCGGTGGGGTGGAGTCTGGGCATCTGTGGTTTTAAGAGGGCCCCCTGAAAATTCTGATGAGTTCGAGAACCGTCACTCCTGGTCACTCCCTTGCCGTGTGACCTAGGGCAATGCAGGTCACCTCTGAGCTTGGGGCTCATAAGAAATCGCTGAATTCCCTAAAAGGAATGAATTTGAGTCGGTTTTAGGGAGGAGGCTGAACCTAGAACCTGCTATGCAGAGTGAAGTAAGTCAGAAAGAGAAAAACAAATACTGTATATTAACACACATATATGGAATCCAGAAAAAAATGGTGCTGATGAACCCATTTGCAGGGCAGGAGTGGAGACACAGACATAGAGAACAGACTTGCGGACCCAGAGGAGGTGGGAGAGGGTGGAGCGAATTGGGAGAGCAGCAGGGAAACATATGCATTGCCATGAGTAAAGCAGATACCTAGCAGAACGTTCCTGTATGACTCAGGAAGCTCAACCTGGGGCTCCATAATGACCCAAAGGGGTGGGAAGAGGACGTGCAGTGGGAGGGAGGTTCAAGACGGGGGAGCACGTATGCATTCCAATGGCTGATTCTTGTTATATGGCAGAAATCAACACGACATTGTAAAGCAATTATCTGCCAATTAAAAATAAAGTTTAAAAAATCGAAATAACAATACAGTAGATGGAAAATCGGAGAAGGCGATGGCACCCCACTCCAGTACTCTTGCCTGGAAAATCCCACGGAAAGAGGAGCCTGGTGGGCTTGCAGTCCATGGGGACGCAAAGAGTTGGACATGACTGAGCGATTTCACTTGCACTTTTCACTTTCCTGCATTGGAGAAGGAAATGGCAACCCACTCCAGTGTTCTTGCCTGGAGAATCCCAGGGACGGGGGAGCCTGATGGGCTGCCGTCTATGGGGTCGCACAGAGTCAGACACGACTGAAGCGACTTAGCAGCAGCAGCAGCAGATGGAGAACGTTTCAGTGCACATGGTTTTTAACTCTATTGAGGGCCTCTAATAAGCCTAGATAGCGAGTTAGAGCCAACAGGGCAACCAGCTGATTTAGTCAATTCACTCCAACGGCTGATCAGGTCCAATAGAACCAAAACAAAATAATTAGCCAACTGAGCTATTTGGATGAAATGGTTGATTGATGGAGCAGAATAATAAACCCAATAGTGCCAAGAAGACTAAGAACTCAGCCTCTCAGAGGCCAACCTCTCATGACTGGATAAGTAATGAATCTTTCTTCATCTCCTCATCTTGGGAGAGACCCAAGACAACTCCTGAATTGAGAGGTTTATACTTTATAAAAGAATCTAGAAGAAAATATTGTATTGGGCTTGCATTTTGGCTGATGCCAAATCTCATCACTCTTCTCTCTAGCTGGCTGTCACTTTCAAGATTTATGTTAATGTTAACTGCCATCAACAGTTCAAATTTTCAGTTGGGTTCACAGCAGCCAACAGCACTATGATATTAGAAGATTCTAGATGTAGATTCGATTGCATAGCAATGGCTGGTTGCCATATTAACAATATGGAGGCATGTGTTTTCAGAGCATCAGTTATTGCTTGCTTTGTGCATGAATAGGAAATACTGGTAAAATTTTATTGTGAATGACAAAAGTAGGAATGAAAAAGTATCATTGAATAGTTTTCTATACTGATGAAGAATGAAATTTTTATCACTTTCAGCTTTGCTCTTACATCTGTTTCCTGGAAAGAAAGAATTTAGTGCCAATAACAAATATGCTAATTACAATTTGGGCCATAGCTTCAAAATCTTTAAGTAAATGCCGAATACTTTAGTTCAGTTAGGAAATTTGCTAAGACACATTTCTTCTGACAGCTGCCAAGGAGAATGTCTGTTTTTAATACTTGAAAGATATACCAGATTTGCACTTTAAATAACCACAGCTTTAAAGCTCCAATTGGAGGCTTACTGAGCTCTTGACTATGTTTCAGCATTGAATGTCAGAAGGTAACCTACTTCATATAACAAGGTAACCTACTTCGAATAGTTGTTTTTTTGTTGTTGGTGGTGGTGCCAACATACAACTACTTTAGCAATATTTATCTCAGAATTAAAAGAGCTGATTGTTTTACTTTTTTATTTCATGTAAATTTAAGTCATTGAGCAGACACAGATACAAATGTCCAACTAGCTGTTACTTCAGAATGCTTAGGTTTATGAGTCCAAGATCATTCAACTCAGCAGCCCATGTATCTTGGCCATCCTCAGGGGCAATGCTGGCCTTCATACTCTGTTTTATTGTGTGGTGGCCCTCATTATTTTCAGATAGATGGAGAAATCAAAATTGCCATATATGGATCTCTTTATTTCCCCTCACTTAAGACTGGCATAGTGCTCCACATAAAGCAACCAAATTAGCGACAATTGGAAAAGATTTTCCAATTCTAATCTTCCTACATAATATGTTTAACCAATACAATAGTGTAAAGTACTTAACCTCCAAAAAAAAAAAAAAAAAAACTAGTAGAGACAAAAGTAGACTTCATTTCAAAGGACTTAATGCTTAAATGTATTTTAAAGACTTGAATAAATATTTTCCATAAACTTCTTTGATAGCTCCCAAGTCTTCTTCCCCATTCAGTTCAGTTCAGTTGCCCAGTCCTGTCACTTTGCGACCCCGTGGACTGCAGCACTGCAGGCTTCCCTTCCATCACCAACTCCCAGAGCTTGCTCGAATGTGTGTGCATTGAGTGGGTGATGCATCCAACCATCTCATCCTCTATTGTCCCCTTCTCCTCCTGCCTTCAACCTTTCCCAGTATCAGGGTCTTTCCAAATGAGTCAGCTCTTCACATCAGGTGGCCATAGTATTAGAGTTTCAGCTTCAACGTCAATCCTTCCAATGAATATTAAGGACTGAGTTCCTTTAGGATGGACTGGTTGGATCTCCTTGCAGTCCAAGGGACTCTCAAGAGTCTTCTCCAACACCACAGTTCAAAAGCATCAGTTCTTCAGTGCTCAGCCTTCTTTATGGTCCAAGTTTCACATCCATATATGACTACTGGAAAAACCATAGCCTTGACTAGATGGACCTTTGTTGGCAAAGTAACGTCTCTGATTNGTCCAAGGGACTCTCAAGAGTCTTCTCCAACACCACAGTTCAAAAGCATCAGTTCTTCAGTGCTCAGCCTTCTTTATGGTCCAAGTTTCACATCTATACATGACTACTGGAAAAACCATAGCCTTGACTAGATGGACCTTTGTTGGCAAAGTAACGTCTCTGATTTTTAATATGCTGTCTAGGTCAGTCACAGAAACCTAACTCCTGTCTCCATTACAGAAACCTAACTACTTTCCATAAAGAAAGATTGCAATTTATTTACAACTTGATGGACTTAGGCCATGGGACTTACACAGTGGCTCAGATGGTAAGGAATCTGTCTGCAGTGCAGGAGACCTGGGTTCAATTCCTGGGTCAGGAAGATCCCCTGGAGAAAGGAATGGCTATGTTTTCCTTACCTTGGCTTTGGGTTGTCCTTGCACTATGAGTTTACTCAGTATAATATTTCAGTATCGTTGAAATAAATGCTGACTTTGCTACAATGACAATAGTCATTTTATAAGCAAAAAACATTATTTTCTGCTTGCTTAAACTACTTTATAAAACCTCATGAGAAATACTAAAAATAATCAATGGCTTGAAATTGATCACATTGTACTACCACTTGGAATCTGATCTTCTTCAGGGAAGGAAATGAAACAACACATATTCAATCATTCTTATCAACATCACCAGCATTTCTGTTTCTAGGTCTACTATATGCCAAGAGTTACAGTAGACACTTAGGGTCCAAAATCTCATTTTATATCCATAAAATCTTATTTAAGGTAAATACTATTATCCAGTTTCATAGATGAGGAAACTAAGTTTCAGAAAAGTAAAATGACTTGCCTGAAGCCAGTAGATATTAAGTGGCAGAGCTGAAATTCATATACAGGTTTCTTGGACAATAAAATCTTTGTTACATGAGGCTTTCTTAGAGGACCAAAAGTTAGTAAAAGACCAGGCAGTTTTCTCATAGGGAGAGTGAAGTAGCAAAATACATGCCCACTACTTGTTTTGTCTAATCACCTAATGATATCTGGGATTATACTGTTAAAATATATCATTTGCCTACAGTGCAGGAGACCCACATTCAATCTCTGGGTTGGGAAGATCCTCTGAGGAAGGGAATGGCAACCCACTCCAATATTCTTGCCTAGAGAATTCCATGAACAGGCCATGGGGTCACAAAGAGTCGACTTTCACTTTAAAATATATTATGACCTGTGTAAGTCAGAATTCCTGTCTTTTGTGTCTCACATCGCCGACACAGGTGTGGGTTTCGGATGAAAACTTCTAGGAATACTTAGAATTGGTGGCAACTGAAGGTGTGGTCAGGAACAACAAGCAAAAGGGAAAAGATATGTGATTGGTAGAAGGAAGGGTTACTTAAAGAAAAATCCCAAATTTTCAGGTTGAAGAAATTTTAACAACTATTTAGACCCAGCTAATGCATAAGACTATTCTACCACATTTGATTTTTACTTGAATATCTGTTTGATTAGACGAATAGCCTATTTTCTCTTCTGAGTCATTTATTTGTCTGCTCACTAAATACATTCACAAATACTTTTTGAAATTACTTTGTACCATGAACCATGCCAGGCACTGAAAGGATACACAAGCCAATGGCCCTTTTTCTTAAGATCTTTCTTATATTGAGCCAAAGTCTCTTTCACTTGGGTATAAAGTGAGTGAAGTCACTCAGTCGTGTCCGACTCTTTGCAACCCCATGGACAGTAGCCAACCAGGCTCCTCTGTCCATGGGATTTTCCAGGTAAGAATACTGGAGTGGGTTGCCATTAACTTCTCCAGGGGATCTTCCTGACCCAGGGATCGAATCTGGGTCTTCCTCATTGTAGGCAGACTCTTTACCATCTGAGACATTATCCAAAGAATTCTTTTGAGTTTTTCTTCCAAACGATATCATTTCAAATATGGCAGGTCATCTAACATGCCACTTTGCCTGGGAGTGGGCCCTTCTTCCACTGTGGCTCTACTTTTTCCTTTCACTTTTAGAGAAATGAAAGTGGGAAGACTTTTCCCCATCAGGTATCTTTGGTTTTGGAGGATGAGAGGGGCAATTGGGAGAACAATGGGTAAGAAAGTCAAAACTGGTTGTTTAGTATGGCTCCAGTGTGACTTTTAGGGATCACAGTAAAAGGCATGCTTGATGTATCTTTATTTTTTTATTGGAAAAGAATTGCTTTATAATGTCATGTTAGTTTTTCCTGTATAATACCATGAATCAACTATAGGTTTACATATAGTCCCCTCCCTCTCGAAACTCCCTCCCACCTCCCCATTATACTCCTCTTGGTCACCAAAGAGCGCCGAGCTGAGAGAGTAACATTGGCATATGTATACTGCGGCTAAGTCACTTCAGTCGTGTCCGACTCTGTGCAACCCCATGGACGGCAGCCCTCCAGGCTCCCCCGTCCCTGGGATTCTCCAGGCAAGAGCACTGGAGTGGGTTGCCATTTCCTTCTCCAATGCATGAAGGTGAAAAGTGAAAAGGAAGTCACTCAGTCGTGTCCAACTCTTCGCTACCCCATGGACCGCAGCCCACCAGGCTCCTCTGCCCATGGGATTTTCCAGGCAAGAGTACTGGAGTGGGGTGTCATCGCCTTCTCTGATATGTATACTACCATGTGTAAAGTAGACAGCTGTCAGGAAGCTGCTGTATAGGACAGGAACTCAAATTGATGTATTTTAATACATGCCGAGGTTTCTAGGGTTAGGAAGCAAACAACTTTAAAGGAAAATAGTGAATTTGTATTGCCTGGAATAATTCTTATCTTATACCTCTTGAAAATCTAATTGCAAGCATAGGCTTCTAGATAAGGGCGAAATGCAGCAAAGGAACAGATGCAGCAAACACATTTCCTCATGTGCTTTTAGTTCTTTGTTGTTGTTTAGTCACTAAGTCATGTTCAACTTTTGTGACCTTATGGACTGTAGTCCACCAGGCTCCTCTATCCATGGGGATTCTCCAGGCAAACTAAAGTGATTGCCATTTGCTTCTCCAGGGGATCTTCCTGACCCAGGTATCAAACCTGTGTCTGCATTGGCAGACAGATTTTTTTTACCACTGAACTGCCATGGAAATCCAAACTCATTAGAATTTGGTTTTCACTCCAGATTTTCAGTGCTAATTTTATTATTAACCTGAATCATCACACCTTCTCTCTAATTTATTTTGTGTAAATTTGATGAGCATACCATATATAGTTATATCCAACCCGGGTTAAGAATGGAAAATGAAGCCAAAGACAAAGGCATGGCACTCTCATGTCCACCCAGAGGGACAGAAATTTCATAACCAATTACACTGGCCATTCAGCTCTTACTGTCCCCACATCTGGTAAGCTTCTTCATTTTCTCCATAAGGAGATATAAACATAGATGTCAACTCTCTGCTTAAATCTACTCTTATAAAACACTTAAATAAGCTATTTAAACTAAATAAAATGAAACACAGCAAAACAAACAAACAAACAGTTCACCCATTTCTCTCACTTCCCACCCCCTGCCTCTGGCAACCATCAATCTATTCTCTGTATCTGTGAGCTTGTATTTCTATTTGTAAAACCCACTCAAGGAACTGTGATATCTTGTTTTTAGAGATGCCATGATGGGTTCAATAGATCCTAATTTTTCTTATCGT